>SEYY01010587.1:0-2500 GCA_009176605.1 Armadillidium nasatum
CTTTAAAATCTTGAATATAACTGTCTGCAAGCGAAGGACTCGACCTTTGACCTCGTTACCCTTTGCTCGTGTTGCAATCGGCAGAGTCCTTTGGGCTTGACGTCACGAATTTAAAACGTGAAGAAGTTCCAATTCAATTCCTCTTTGTACAGCCGTAGCAGAGTGGTTAGCGCGCTAGACTTACCATCTTAAAGGTTGTTTGTTCGAGTCCAATAGCAGACATTAATTATTATATATATATATATATATATATATATATATATATATATATATATATTTATATATTATATATATATATATATATATATATTATGAGCGCTTATATTTTCCATATTCAATTTTTTTTTGTTATTGACGTGATGCAGTTTGAAACCTATATTGATATGTGTTCTATTTAGTGCAGAGTAGAGCAAAATTCAATTTAAAACTAGTTTTATTATTTTATTTTTTAAATAAATATAAAGGTATTTTCAACTCTAAAAATTTCGCAAATATTGGTAGGCGTGAATGAGATAGAGTTGAAATAACTATTCTTTCTCACATTCATTATCACAAACTTTAAAATTATCACTGCCTTACAACTCGGTTCCTTTTATTCTTTTCTACTCGACATAATCTTCAACACTACTTTTTACTAATAATTAATGAAAGTTAATGACTTAATTGAAATTTTATTTATATCAAAAAGTTAAACGTACTTATTCAATTAGTTATCTAGAATTATTAACTAACTAAAGGAAAAATGACTTTTCCTAACAAATGGGAACAAATACTTAACACCCCCTACTTGAATAGGGCTTTGCCCGTGAGTTGTTTAATGTTTAATCATTAATTTAAATTTTTTTTTTAAATAATGTTTTCAGCATAACAAAAAATAAAGCATGTTTTATATTAAGTTAATTATTCATATTTTGTATCAAATTAATAACTTGTAATTTTCCTAAATTATCAATGTTAAAAATTATGAATAATTTTATTTATTAGTAGTTGAATATATAAAAGAAATTTCTAAGCATCCAATTCAACATATATATATATATATATATATATATATATATATATTATATATATATATATATATATATATATATATATATATATATATATATATATATATATATATATATATATATATATATATATATATATAAAAGATAGCTATCTTCTTCCTTCAGTACAAGAGATGCTCCAGACGACAACCATCATGTTGTATACCAATTTAACTGCCCTGAGTCTGACTGTACGTCGACATATATTGGTTATACGACAAATAAATTGTCGGATAGGGCATGTCAACACCGTTTCAAGCCTAGCAAGATCTTTGCCCATTTTCACACAACGCATGGTATGTCAACTATACCTAATATCTCTAAACATTTTATAACATTATATACGTCGTGTGAAGTGCAAAAATTGAAAATAGCGGAAGGCATTCTACATTAAGAACCGTAGACCTGATATTAACATAAAATTTAATGAATTATCAATGAAACTTAATATTATTTGAATTAATTAATTAATTACAAAATGCATACTTGATATTTAAATCGCTCTCATTCTTTATTGAAAAAACTTCCTCTGAAGATGTCTCAAGTGCAGAGACGAAACGCGTCAGGAGAATATAATAAATATACTTTCTACTTCTGCTGTAGATTGTTTTCAAGAATAATTTTAAAGAAGTTAAACAATGTTCAAAAATATCTATTTAGAAATTGGAAACCAAATGCAAAACTTTTATTAAATCAAAAGCTGATATTGAGTTCCTAAATAATAATAATAATAATAATAATAATAATAATAATAATAATAATAATAATAATAATAATAATAATAATAATAATAATAATAATAATAATAATAATAATAATAATAATAATAATAATAATAATAATAATAATAATAATAATAATAATAATAATAATAATAATAATAAATAATATTAATAATAAAAATTAAAATATTAAATATAATTAAAAAAAAAAAAAAAAAAAAAAAAGAAAAAGTTTTTTTTTTTTTTTTTTTTGCAACACCAAGAAATATTAAAAAGGCTGAACTATTTTGGGAAAAAGGACTTCATCATTGTGTGAAAAGAGCAGTAGAAGTAGCTTGATCATTTAAGGATGGGGAATGAGTTTTTATATATAAAGACTCCAAGATCCCACTGTTTCTCCTTTTCTTCACAAGTAACCCACAAAAATGTTTCAAAATTAAAAAGTACCGTCTATAAACCTGCCTTGGAGATGTTCGGAGGGGGGACATCCAATAACAAAGTTCGTTCATCCCACAACCCATCATAATTTTGGAATTGATAGCCCCCGACGATGGGGTTGGTGCTACCGACTTGTTCAGGTGTTCGGATTTCAGTTTTTATTAATTTCTGTAATATTCTGAGTCTTTATTCTAATTTACTTGTTGAACACCACCTCTCTTCTTCTTGACTTCACTTCTCTTTTTTGACAGAAATTTAGGTGCTTAGACTTTCCGACAGCAATTCCTTCGC
>SEYY01010587.1:7500-21222 GCA_009176605.1 Armadillidium nasatum
ATTTATTGCTCAATTATTAAATGTCTCATTTAAATAAGAGAAGTGACCATATTTGGAAAAAATAGAAAAATTAGTCATATATTACACGAGAGTTCACAATTTGGGAGAATTATTTATATCTTGTATAAATTACCAGTCTTTCAAAAATTGCTGGATATACCAGGCTTGCTGTTTGCCGTTGCCGTTGGAGCACATTATTGAGTGCCAGCAAAGTTGTTACATTAATGCGTGTAACACCCAAAGTCCTCAACCTGCTAATAAGCAAACTCCCAGCCACCAGGTACTGTGGACAATTTATAAAAAAAAAAATGTTCTACTGTTTCTGTAGGGAGCACAATAAGGGCATGAGGGTGATTGAGCCAATTTGAGCTTGTGTAGGTGAGCCTTGAGACCTGTATGACCTAGTCAACCTAATCATTGCTGTTTCTAAGCCTACGAAGTATTTGCTGGGAATGAGAGCGCAACTTATCATCCAAGTAGAAACTATCCCAAAGGGTGTAAACTAAGAAAATCATTATTCTCTCTCCTAATTCCCTGCTGAAGGGCACCTCTTGCATATGTTAAAATCTCTCTATTCTCCAATGGAAAAATACAGATTGTTTCTAAATTATGAGCCAGCTTTGCTGCAGCATCAATAATTTCATTATCCAGGATACCTACATAGGAAGGTAACCAAAGAAAATGAATCACCCAACTTGGATTCAAAACCAACTGTTGAAAACATTCCCGTATCCCGAATTTTGGTATGTATTTTCTTGTAACCATGTAAATTTTTGATTTAATAGCATGAATAGAAGACATGAAATCAGTACAAATTACAACCTTTTGAGGGGGAAGTGCCTGAATAATAAAAGACAATGCCTTATAAATAGCAAATAGTTCAGCAAATAATACTGTATGAGACCCCTCCAGCTTCCATGAAGTTGTGATGTTCAGTGTTGGAAAATACATAGCAGAAGAAGGTTGAGTTCACTGGCTGAGAAATCTTTGATCCATCAGTATACACATGCAGGAAGGAACCATATGTCCTGTTGATCCGCTCACTATATAGACCTAAAGCCATTTGAGGAGTATCCCCCTTATGCCATTGAGTTGATATATCTGTGTCATATATTATCTGGTCCTGAAAAAAAATTAAGGAGGTAGTACAGGAAAAAAGTTATGTCCAAAAATATTTATAAAAAAAAAAAAAAAAAATGGTTTCATGATTACTGAATATTAGCAGTAATTTGACTTCCTTTTGGGCAGTCATGAAAATTTAAAGTATAACAAAATGAATATTGATGATTTAACTATCTACAGGTCAATTATCAAGTCATTTTGACAAAGGGAATATACTGAAAAATTTGCATAAATTTTGTTACCAATACCATACACATGTTCAAACATTTTTTTTTCTTCAAATTATTTCTAGATAATCTATAATACTATTTTTATACATTTATATTAATAAAAAGCACTATGGAATAGCCATTTTTAAATATTAATTGCTTAATTTTACCCTGTCTCAGTTTTTCTTCACCCGCAATTTAAAAACTTTTTTTAAAAATATTAATTTTCATATCTCCATATACTTTTTTTATATTAAAATATTCAGAAAGGTTCATATTTCTCAAAAAAATGATATATAGTTATATCATGCAATCCCGATTTTTTGCACACACCAAAAGTCTAAATTTTTGAAAAATTGGTTTGTTTTACCCCGTTTTACAGTATATATATATATATATATATATATATATATATATATATATATATATATATATATATATATATATATATATATATATATATATATAATGATTGAAAGAATCATTCTTTGAGAACTTTAAATGTAGGATAAAAAGGGTTGAAAATATGGCTGCAAACATTTACAATTTTTTTGATTCAAGAAAATGACTTTTCAGCCCATTACAAAGGTCATCTTCAGAGCTTTGCAGATAGGAAATATAATAGATGCCATAATAATAATATAACCATAATAATAGTAAGAATTAACCATAATTATGTTAACAATACCATTAATATTAATAATAATAACAATAATTATATATAATATAAAAAGTTGTTAATGTTTGCAGCTATATTTCTCAACCCTTTTTATTATATATATATATATATATATATATATATATATATATATATATATATATATATATATATATATATATATATATATATATATATATATATATATATATATATATATATATATATATATATATATATTATTTATTATTATTTTCTGAGTTTCGATATTTTTTTTATATCAATATTTTGAAATTTCGATTTTAATCGGTATCTCATTGCAACGTTCTTGTATAGGTTAGGCCTGTATTTTACGGCAACTTCCGTAGTTCAGGTTATGATAAGTCGAACTAAGTACACTAGAAACTAAATAATAATAATTTATAAAATAAATTAGAATAATATTTGAATTGGCATATCGATGTTTTCGATATATCAATATTTTTAAATATCGAAGCTCAGAAATCTTCTTAATATATATATATAATATATATAGTAGGGTGCTCTTGCCACTGATGGGAATAATCTCCGGCATCCGCGATAGGCCTGGCCCAGCCAGCGGTATCCGCCGTGGGCCCGTGTAACCCAAGGATCTTCCTCGAAAGATCCCACTGACAGGACGAAAGTCCTTCCTGGGGGAAGACGATTATTTTTTTTTTTTTTATATATATATATATATATATATATATATATATATATATATATATATATATATATATATATATATATATATATATATATATATATATTGTATATGGAATGCATACGTTTAGCTGAAATTTATTACTTTAATTTTTTTTTCTTAAAGTACTAAAAATTATTTTTTACTTCCTAGATATTGAAATACAAATTGTACTTCTTATGGATATCAAATCCAAGACCAGAAGTAAGAATAATGTTTTGGTAAGTATTGAAAATAATATATATTGATTGATTTTCATTTGAAGCAAGTTTCAGGGTGTGAAGGATTCCTTGTATGGAAAACATTATTATTATTATTATTATTATTATTATTATTATTATTTTGGTGAAACTTTTTAAAAACAGAAAATTGTAATAGTTCAGTGTAGTGCTAAGTTGGCTCTATCTCCTGAGTGATATGAAAACCTTAGCTATACCTCCACCAAGGCTTTGGAACAAAATTTTGAAGTCTAACTCCAGAATGGAGCATATCGTTAAATCTCAGCCCCAGTTCTACTGTTCAGTATAATCCTACCTCATGTTCATCTTATTTTTAAAACATTTTCATTGTTTTTTTAAAAATGTTTATATTTTAAAATTAATACAAGAATAAATTAATCATGAATTGCAAATATTAGGTAAAACATACACATTACTCTTGTTTTAAATTGTTGAAGTATAGAGCGAATCAACAAAGTCACATTTTTCAACAGTTTTCAGCTATTTTTTGTGAAATAATTTTTAGTGCTTTGATTTTTCAATCACTTAATGCAATACATATCACCTAACAAGACATGAATCAACTTCTACGTATTTAAAACACATGATGGTAAAGTTACATTAAGAACAAGTTGAAGATTCATTATTAGTCCTCACAGGGATAGCCACTTAGGTCAAACTTAGAAACACTACCAGTTTATCCCTATCTAAATCATATATATGAATAATGAGTAGTGGCCCTAACACTGAACTCTATAGGATATCACTTTTCACTACTTCCCATGTTTTATTGATACTCAAAAGTACACACTGCCTTCTATTCTTGAACCACTTTATAATCCAACCATGCACTGTTTCACCTATACTTCATTTTGATAAGTTTCGCATTAACCTTATAAGAGATGCATTTTCAAAGACTTTGCTGAGGTCAAAATATGTGACTTTAACTGAATCTCCCTTGTCAGTGCAGTCAGTATGTCAGTGCAGTCAGTATAGTATTCTATGAATTTAAAAATGTTTAACATGACCTACCCTTTGTAAAACCATCTCTGGGAGTCAAACAGGATTCTGTAATCCAAATGTTTCTCTATAGACTTTCCAGAAGCTTTCCAAAACTCTTTCTATCAGAGACGTTAAGCTTACTGGCCTTTAAATTCCCAAATCTTCCTTATAAATAGGCATAAGGTATCAGTTTTCCAGTCCACCAATAGTACCTCAACAAATGTAATAGATCATTTAAAAATCAAATAAGGTGTCAATGTAATACTACTGCTACCTTCCTTTAGAATTCTACCATAATCACCATTTGTATCTGCAGCTTTATTGGGTCAAATAATATATATATATATATATATATATATATATATATATATATATATATATATATATATATATATATATATATATATATATATATATATATATATATATATATATATATATATATATCTTTTACCTCGGTTTCGAAATTTCCTCAGTAAACAGGAAGCAAAATGAGCAATGAAAATGTTAGTAAATTTCTAATCTGAACTTACTTAATTATCAGCAATTTTTATTGGACCTATTGCCCTATTGTTACTTTTAAATTTTTAGTCATCATTACTATTCACATTGCTAAATTAATTTCTGCCATTGTCTTTGCCTTATTGTCTGGTATGTTTATTTCTAAATCTTTCTCTCTACTACTTCCTGAATATTTTAAAACATTTATGCTTTTCCCTGATTTTTTTTTTTACTTTTCTATTCCATAACTAGGGTTTCTTCTTGCCACCCTAATTGGTTCACTTTTAAAACATACTGGCTAAATATTAGTCATAATTGGTTCATGACAATTTGTCTTTAAACTATTTATTCCAGTCAATTTTATTAAGTGTGACTCAAAATTTGTTATAGTCACTGTTTCTGAAATCAAAAATCTTTCCCTTATTAACTTTCAATTTGGGCCCAGATAACACATTCAAGTTTAAGTCTAATTATATTATGGTCACTGGCCCCCAAAATCTCCTTTCTTACAACATCTACTATACTTTTATCATTTGTTAGTACTAAATCTAGGGATGCTGTATGTCTTGTAAGTTTAGGATGACCTGACTCAAAACTTTGCCTAGTACACAATTTAGAAATAAATTTATAAAATCTATGATTCATATTAGTTAAGTAAAATTAAAATCTCCTATTATGACTATTTCTTTTTCTTTATATATTGAGGATGCTGCTTCAATCTCCTTCACCATTCCTTTATCTAATTGTTGACTCTGGGCAGGAGGTCTAAAATGCCCCTATTTTGTATTTGTTGTTGGTAAGAATATATACTAGCACAGATTCAACATATCTATAGATTGGAGAATATTTTAGCTTTTACTTTGTGAATGATAGTATTGACAAACCTTTGAGTGCATTTTTTTTTTTTCATTCCATGTTTAGTCCATATATCTGTACATATTTTAACTGTTGAATGTGTGTTTGGATAGCCAAATTATTTTCTTTTTAACCATCTCTATTTTTTCCAATGTTCTTATGTTAAGGAGGAAATCTTTGGGTTAGATGAAAATCGGGTGTAAGTTAATTATAATTATTATTAATGTAAGTCAAATTTTTCTGGGAGTTTACAATAGATACAGGCTTGGTTGGAGAAGTAACAGGTGGCAGCTGTAGTAGTGTTAAAATTGCAGCACCATTGACATACTCCAAAGAGCAGCAGCATTTACTTATTCAAGAGTGGAGTGTGAAATGAAGGGATCAAAGTTCAAACCCATTGAAATAAATTTAAGAATGAAACAGCACCGTGGTGATATATATCTGTCACTGCAGCAAGTGTCACATTATTTTGCTTCCCATACTCACCACATTCAATTTATACAACTGGATAGTGATGTTAGAGGTCGTTGAGCAGTAAAAGCAAGGGTGAGGGATAATTTGTGGGTAACAGTGAATGAAATAGCCTTTCATTTAGATATGAGTTGTGGCTTGATACACCATAATGTTCAAGGTATTTTCAGTTTAGTAAAGTTTCTGCAAGGTAGTTGTCATGACAGTTAACTGCAGAATTAAGAGCTAGATGTGTTGATGGCTGGAAGAAGATTTTGCGATGCTTTGCTGCTGAAATATGATAGAGTATATTTTGGTTATTGTTCGTGAATTGTAGTATTGACAAACCTTTGGGTGCAGTTGTATGAATACGAAGGAATCTGTACAGTTGTTTTATATGTTGTGTACTCTGGTTTATATATTTTATGTATTGATGTTTACAAGCAAATTACAATTTTGTTTGACTGATACAGTTTCGAAAGACCCTTGTGACTTCTTTACTGTCTATTTTTTTTTATTCTGTTATTAAATTCATAAGGTGATGGTTTCGTACAACGAATTGTCACTGGAGATAAAACCAGGGTCCATTACCACCACCCGAAACCAAGAAAAGGAGTGGCGTTATGTCACCTCACCAAAACCTAGAAACTTTTGCACATAACCATCGGCGTGGGAGGTTATGCTGACTTTCTTTTGGGATGAACTAGGGTTATTTTTTAGCCCTTCATGCCTCGGGGGTGAAAAATGAAGTGGTGCTACAAAGGCATATCTTTTCAGGAACTATCTTTGGACTTCTGAGTACAGATGTTTTATTGCAATATGATAATGCTCACTCCTATATTGCTCTTGCGACTTTTGTAACCATACAAGATCTGTCATTTGAGTGTTTTCCTTTCTTTCCTTTGTATTCACCAGATCTCGTCTTTGGACCTCTGAAAGAGATTCTTGAGGCCGAGTATTCCATGTCCAATGACAGATTGAAACAGGTGGTGCACGAATGGCTATGATCATCTCTATTAGATTTATTTGTTAAAGGTATCCATTCCCTCCCAAAGCCCTGGACACTGATACTGCACGTCATTTAGGCTATGTAGGAAAATAATGTACTTGAAGGTCTTTTATGTTCAATAATTTGTATGATAATGAACATTCACAGTTTTCAATGGACTATTATTATTAGTAGTAGTAGAAGTATAGGACCTACTACATATTGTAAATTACAGTGTACATTCAATGAATAAAGAATTTTGAATTTGAATATGAACTTGAATTATTATTATTATTATTATTATTATTATTATTATTATTATTATTATTATTATTATTATTATTATTATTATTATTATTATTATTACTTTAGAAGTCAAAAAATATAATATAATAATTTTGAAAAATTTTATGACAGGAAGGAACTTGTTACACATTCATTGAAATCAAAAGTGAATTGGAAGTAAAAGAAGAACCTTTAGACATTAAAGAGGAAAATGCATTAAGTGATCAGCTTTCTGAACAAGTTTCTGAATCACATCAAAATCAGGTATATTATTATATATTATTATTATTATAAAAAAAGTGAATTCTTATCATTATTATCAAAGGTTTCTCATGTTTATGTTATTTGTGTTGTTTTCTCTTCATAAACTTAAAGTTGATATATATATATATATATATATATATATATATATATATATATATATATATATATATATATATATATATATATATATATATATATATATATATATATATATATATATATATATATATATATATATATATATATATATGAGAAAGAAAAAATTATTGGATTTTGCTTAAAAGTGTAGCTGACTCATTTATTTTTGTTTTTATGTTGGAATAATTTGTAAATTTTGATTTTTTTATTTGGAGAGTTTAGAGGTTTTTTTTTATACTTTATTAAAGGATTTTGAGATAATTTAGGAATACTACTTTTAAAGTTTATAACAATTTTGAACTGTTCTTCAACATTTATAACATAATTTTTTTAATATTTTTATTTTGTACAGACCCTTAATAGAGATGCTCATGAAGGAGAAAATGACTCCGAAGTGAAGTTTGCTTTAAGAAACGGACCTCAAATATCAGCAATAAACGATCAAAATATTAAAAAGATTGATACTGTGAACTCGAGTTTTAACGATTGTAAGTTTAGTTTTAAAAACAAAGTTGAGCTAAAAAGTCACTTAAAAACACACACAAAATTATTTAAGTGTGAACAGTGCGGACATGAAACTAATCAGAAAGGAAACTTCAAAAATCATCTCCTAATTCACTCTAATATAAAATCATTTAAATGTTCTGACTGCAGTTATGAAGGCAAGAAAAAAGGAGACTTAATATCTCATATGATAATACATAGAGATGTAAAATCATATAAATATTCCGATTGCCCTTATCAATGTAATCATAAAAGAAGTTTAAAAATCCATATGTTAAAGCATAGGAATGTAAAATTATTTAAATGTTCTGACTGCTCTTATGAAACTAATCAAAAAGAAAATTTAAAAACTCATACGTTAATACATGAAAATGTAAAATTATTTAAATGTTCTGACTGCTCCTATGAATGTAATCAAAAAGAGAGCTTGAGAATTCACCTTTTGAAACATGGGAATGTTAAATTATTTAAATGTTCTCACTGCTCTTATGAATGTAATCAAAAAGCAAACTTAAAAATTCATATGTTAATACACGGAAATGCCAAATTTAAATGTTCATACTGCTCCTATGAATGTAATCACAAAAAAAGCTTACAAATTCACCTCCTAAAACATGAAAGTATAAAACTATTTAAGTGTTCTGACTGTTCCTATGAATGTAATCTAAAATCAAACTTAAAGATTCATACCCTAATACATGGAAAAGCAAAATTATATAAATGTTCTGACTGCTCCTACGAATGCAATCAAAAAGGGAACTTAAAATCACATATGTTGAAACACGGGAATACAAAAATATTTAAATGTAATCAGTGTGACTGTGAATATAATTATAAGTATAGTTTAAAGAGGCACATGCTCAATCATTTGAATGAAAAATTATTTAAATGTTCGGTCTGTAGTTATTCAAGCAATGATAAAGGATACTTCAAGCGACATGTCCTTAAACATGCTTCATGTACACAAAATAATAAATAAATAAAGAGATTTATGTAAAAGATGTATATGCCATGAGAAAGAAGAGAGATAGGGGTTACCGTCACTACCGATAGTTAATGAGATTGATAACTGATAATAAGAAAAGACTAGGTGAATAACTGAAAGAAAAATGGGAGGAAATACGTGAGTTGGGTAAAGAGCCATGAATAGAGAAAGCCGACCACAACATCCATTACAAGATATAAAGATTATTTGGATTAAATGTAGAAAATGTAAAATTAAAAATTAAGATAAAAGCTCTTTAAAAAGAAAAGGAAACTACAGAACTAGTTTTCTTTCTAATCGTTCCATTTCAGCTGTTGATGGAGCGTCTTCTTTCTTTCTTTCCTGTCAATAGTGGTGTTCCTCAGGGTTCTGTCTTATCTCCTACTCTATTCTTACTTTTTATTAATGATCTTCTCAGCTGTTCATCTAACCCTATCCATTCATATGCCGATGACTCAACCCTCCATTCTTCCACTCATTTTAAATCTGCCCCTTCTTTTGCATCTAGAGTTGCTTCTCGTCTAAATCTTTCCGATTCCATTCTTGCAGATCTGGATAGAATTTCCCAGTGGGGTCGTCTCAACCTTGTGAAATTCAACTCTTTAAAAACTCAACTTCTAGAAATCTCCCTCTCAAAGACACCTCCTAACTTTTCTATTTCTTTCGATGGTTCTCCTGTCTCTCCTGTTGACAATATAAACATCCTTGGCCTTCACATAAGCAAAAAAAAATGTCTTGGAAACCTCATATCACAATGGTTGCTAGGGCGGCCTCAAAGAAGCTGGGAGTTCTGTTTAGACTGCGAGAATTTTTTTCTTCCTCGCAGTTGCCTCATTTATACAAGGGTCTCATCCGCCCTTGTATGGAGTACTGCTCTCATATCTGGGGTGGCTCAGGTTTCACCCGTCTTTTGGATAGGGTTGAGTCAAAGGCTAAGAGACTTATAAACTGTCCCGCTCTTTCTAATTCTCTTGATTCTTTATCTTTGCGACGTGATGTTGGTGCCTTGTCTCTTTTCTATAGGTACTACAGCGGCAAATGCCCCAGGGAACTATCCACCCGTGTGCCTCCACCTTTACGGCGTCCTCGCAGCACAAGGGGTGAAATGTCCGCGCATCAATTTTGCGTGGACATAGGCAACTCCAGGCTTGTCCGCTGTGGTGCCTCTTTATTTCCTGCCACCTCTGTTTTGTGGAACTTTCTTCCATCTTCTGTATTTCCCTCCTCATTTAATCTCAATTTCTTTAAAGCCCGCGTCTGCGCTCATCTAAGAAATTTGCGTTAGGTGGGTACTGTGGGTGGTTTTTATTTTCTGGATTTTGTGCTCTTTTACCTTTATTTTTACTCTTTTAACACTTAACACCCCCTCCTTGAATAGGGCTTTGCCCGTGAGTGGTGGTGATGTGTAAAAAAAAAAAAAAAAAAAAAAAAAAAAAAAAATATGAATATCCCAAGAAGGGTTTCTCTATCCAAAACCCAAATAATCTGTGTAACTTATCAACTTTGGTCAGAAATAACATATAACTCAATTTTCCTGCATAAGAACCACACTCCTCGATTAGGGCTCTGCCCGTGAGTGACGGTAATATATATATATATATATATATATATATATATATATATATATATATATATATATATATATATATATATATATATATATATATATATATATATATATATATATATATATATATATATATATATATATATATATATAACCATAGGTGGTTTACTTACGTTATAATGCCCTTTAGTATGCGCTTATTAGCAGGAAGCTTATTAGTATATTGCACAATGCAGAAATAAATAAATATAAAAAATCGGAGATATTTCAATTATTCCTTTTTCTATTAATAATGAATCATAACATTGCTAGTAGGTGAATGGCTATGGCCAACATTACATAGTTTATTCTATTATGAGCAAATGTAAAACTTGATATAACAAAGTAACAGAAAAACTTTAGTGGGAAAATCCTATTTCTGAAACATTGATTGGCTGCCAGTTGCCAATTATGTTTTTGTTATTAGTATATGTTTAATGCAAGTACAGTAACTCCATTAAAAAATATGTATGTAAATGTACATTAAAAAAAAAAAAAATGTGGGTATGTACTATGAATTGTGAATATATATATATATATATATATATATATATATATATATATATATATATATATATATATATATATATATATATATATATATATATATATATATATATATATATATATATATATATATATATATATATATATATATATATATATATATATATATGAAAATATTAATTAATTTTCTAAAGCTTTACATTTCTAATACTGACTGAGGTTTCTTTATTGTTTTTATTAATTATAAGGTGATTACTACTGACGAAGGAGAGCGCCTCCAGATGTTGGAGCAAGCAGTTTGCTTGCTCTGAACTGGTGGTGGCCTGAAGGGGAGTTTTTTGTCTGCCTGGAGGGACGGCATATGACCTCGTAGTTGAAGTCTGCTCTCAGAAACAAAACAAATACTACTGACGCCGAATTATTGTAAATGTATCAAAATATATTGCTAGAGTTTCTTCCCGTTATATTAATTTTTATCATTTTGGTATGTAAATTTTAGGTGTTTCGGAAGAGTAAAGAGAAAAGACGAATGTTTGTAATTTGTGTGTAAGATCTTAGTTAATAAAACGGAAGCGCCGGAGATGTTAGTCGAAAAATGTTGTCCATATTGTAAAAGAGTTGGTGTAATTCCTTCCTCGAATACGGGGGAGGAATGTAAAATGAGTAGACATTGGGAGTACACGCATCTAATTTGAATGGATTTTATATATGTAGAAATCGCTGTAGAATAATCACTGGACAATGGCAATTACATACACAATCATAAATCATCAATTTCTTAATTTAGATCACAATATGTAAAATAATAAGCTATTAACTAATAATTTGGGAAGATTAGAGAGCTGGGTGATAATACACTTTTCCAGTAAAGTTATTAACGCAATTTGAGGTAAATGATGAACCAAACTGTGAGTAAGTTTATTAAAATGAAGAACGCAAATAAAGCACCTTAATATAATAAATTTTCAAAATTTGAAAATGAAAGGATGTCAATTAGGAAAAGAAGATGAAGAATCAGTACAGATTATATAAAATAAATGAAATGATATAAAGCAAATAAAATATTAATTATTAATATATATATATATATATATATATATATATATATATATATATATATAATATATATATATATATATATATATATATATATATATATATATATATATATATATATATATATAATAGGCGTACTCCTATTGAGCTTAATTGTCATCAGGGTCTCTCACATCGTACTTCTCTTTCGCTCTCTCTACTCCTACCTTTTCTAACATTCTTTCTCATTCCCAATCTTCGTGTCATCTTAACTCTTCAACATTTTTCTATTTTGTATTATAACTCTGACCATTCATCTCTTCATATGTTAGAATCTTTATATATTTCCAAATTAAAACCAGAGCTCAACAACAATCAATTATATCCGCTATTAACTATTATCCTTTTTTGTAAATTTTTCATATTTTCCCTCTTCTTCTCTTATTTGGATTTTCCTTTTCCCTCCCTACATCCTAATGTTCATTCTATAGGTTAATCATTTACTTTCTGTGTCTTCACTTTTTCCAGGTAATCATCCAGGTTACTTTTTTCTTTTTCGTTTCTCTTTTTGACTTTTTCTTTTCATTCTTATTTTTTATTCTTTGTTTTATTATATTTTTTATAATAGTCCTTTTGTTTCCCAATACCAACTAACTAAATTTTCTTTTCTCTGTCAAATCTTCACTTTTTCAATATTATCAGTCCGTCACTACTCACAGTTTGTTATAACTTGCTAATTTTCCTCAGTGTCCTGTTTTATATATTTGGTTAAGCTAGTTTCAATTCACCATTTATATTTATTATTATTTTTTAGGGTAGTTTATTGTATCTCATGTTTATAATTTTTTATTTCTTTCAGTTCTTGAAAAAGATTTAAGAGTAAACCGAAACGTCAAAAGTATAATTACTGATATAATTTTAATATGTAATTTATAACTCTTTATTACTAATTAAATTATTTAATTTGTGTTTCATTCTTTCTGTGCTTTATGTTTTTTATATATATATATATATATATATATATATATATATATATATATATATATATATATATATATATATATATATATATATATATATATATATATATATATATATATATATATATATATATATATATATATATATATATATATATATATATATATATATATATATATATATATATATATATATATATATATATATATATATATATATATATATATATATATATATATCACACCATATCCCTCATGATGCAGGGTGGTGTCGGCTGCAGAAATATTCATATTCCTGCAACCGTACGTGGGAAGGGAGAAATACTGGTTAAGACAACACTCCTAACTCTACTATATATATATATATATATATATATATATATATATATATATATATATATATATATATATATATATATATATATATATATATATATATATATATATATATATATATAAGTCTTCAGAAGAGGTGCCTTCACGTGGCAAGACCGACAACAGTATTCCAGCTGGACTTCAGATACAGAAGCCCCGCAAGATGCTGCTGCAAAGCCTTTTCACCCCCCCCACCCCGAGCAAGCTTGGGGTACAGCGAGGAAGTTCTCCTCGCCGCAGTCCGGAGAAATCCGAGATCTTTCAAATCCATCTCTCAACACTCTCCTACTATACTTTCTCCTTTTTTCCATTTCAGGAG
>SEYY01010589.1:0-2500 GCA_009176605.1 Armadillidium nasatum
TTGCAGATAATTTGGAGAATCCTGTAACATATTTAAGAGTAAATAATTTAAAGTCATTGGGATACTGGGATTCAGGGTCAAATATATCAATAGTTTCTTATAATCATTTTTCTAAGTTATATGAAACGGATCGATTTAAGAGTATTATAAAAGTCCCTAATATAAATGTTACAAGTGTTACTGGTGAAAAATTAAAATTAATGGGTAAAGTTTCTTTATATTTTAGTATTGGTAAAATTAAATTTATTCATGAGGTATATATCTTAGACAATACAAAATTCGTAGGAGATATGTTGATAGGAAGAGACATAATTAAGAGGATAGGGAAGGTGATGTTTAATTTTGAAGAAAGGTATATACAAGTAAATAAAGTAAGACTACCTATAGTTTGTTCGAGTGATTATGACATGCAATGTTTTAGTATAAGTAAAGTAAAGCTTAATGAAGATAAGTTAAAATTAAATAAAAAATTAATATTACCCCCTCGTTCCTTTGTAAAGACACATGGTATTGTACAAAATAAGTGGAAAAATAAACATATAGTCATTGAATCTTCTTGTACAGATGGTTTAAGAGTTGGAAATACCTTAGCCATTGTAAATGATAAATTAGAAGTGCCTTTTACTATTGCCAACTTTTTTGATAGAGAGATAACTTTAAACAAAAACGAATTGATAGGAGACATATTTTTAGCAGAGGAAGAAGAAATAGAGATAGAAAATATAGCTAAATCTGATTGTACATTCGATTTAAACAGTATAAACTTAGATAACCTAGAAACTAATCAACAGATAAGAATGCTAGAATTAATTAAGAAATATAAAGATGCATTTTCCCAAACCTCTGATGATATAGGTTTATGTAAATTAAACAAGCATAGTATTAAGACAGGTAATAGCAAACCAGTTTTTGTTCCACAGTATAGACTACCACAAGCAACAAAAGAAGTCATGCAGGATCACATAAATAAAATGTTGAAATTAGGATTGATTGAGAGATCCTCCAGTAGTTGGAACTGCCCTATAATACTAATAAAAAAATCAGATAATACACTACGTTTTGTTTATGATGCAAGAGCTTTAAATAAAGTAACAGAAGCGGAGGTGATGTCCATGCCCCGTGTTGACGAGATATTAGCATCATTAAATGGCTCAAGATATTTTTCTGTTCTCGATAACCTAAAGGGATTTAACCAAATTTTAATAGAAGAAGAAGATAGGCATAAGACAAGTTTTATAGGTCCGGATAACTTAAAATATCAGCATATTAGAATGCCTTACGGTTTAATAGGCGCCCCTACTACTTTCACTAAGACCTTATCCCTTCTATTTTCTGAAGTTTTAGGAAAGTTTTGCCATATTTATATGGATGATTTAATTCTATATACATCTGATTTCGAAGACCATCTTAAAAACCTAGAGCAAGTTTTAAAAATTTATAAAGATTCAGGCCTAAAGTTATCATTAAAAAAGTGTAAGTTCGCACAAGAAAGTGTAAAGTATCTTGGACATATTATTTCAAAGAAAGGTATTCAAATAGATCCAATTAAATTGCAAGGAATTAGAGATTATGAAACACCTAGGAATGTAAAGGAAGTGAGAAGATTTTTAGGAATGTCAAGTTATTATAGAAAATTTATTAATGGTTTCTCAAGTATTTGTGCCCCCTTAACAAACCTCACTAAGAAATATTCTAAGTTTATTTGGACTGATTTAGAAGAGAAGGCTTTCTTAAAAATAAAAGAATTATTATCTAGTTCACCCATTCTAATACACCCAAATTTTAATAACCCATTTAAGCTTCATACTGATGTGTCAGACTTGGCGATCGGAGCTGTTCTAACACAGGAAAGTGATGGTATAGATAAACCGATAGCATACTTCTCGAGGAAGTTAACTCCACAAGAAAGTAGATACAGTGTAACAGAAAGAGAAGCATTAGCCATTGTCAAATCAGTTAGACACTTTGATTACTATCTCTATGAACACAAATTTACGATCATTTCAGATCATCAGCCATTAAGATATCTTTTTAAGTTTAAACCTAGCACCCTTAGAATTGCTAGATGGGCTTTATTACTTACAGAGTTTAATTTTGATATTCAGTTTAGAGCGGGAAAGGAAAATGTAATTCCAGACGCACTCAGTAGAAGTGTTCATGTTATAAATAATAGTGAAGAGATTGATCCGTCAAAAGTTTTAAATTCAGATAATGTAAGGAAAGAACAGTTAAAAGACTTAGAATGGAAATTTTGTATGGTTACTAGATAATTATAGAAGAGGCAAAGGTAGTAAACTTAAACCCAGATACCTCGGACCCTATAGAATTATTGATAAATACTCACCTGTGAATTACACTATTAAACCCTTATACGATCTGCATAAAAGACAAGAAAGAGTACACATAAACCGATTAAAAAGATGTCATTTGCCAAATGTCATACATGACCCCGATAGAGAAAATGAAGTAGAGTTAAATGACGAAATAGGAGAAGAAATAG
>SEYY01010589.1:7500-22500 GCA_009176605.1 Armadillidium nasatum
TTTAGTTGCCTGATGACAGAAAATGATATTTAAAAACCATGCGCTACATTTTGAGTTCGCGCAAAAGGCTTAATATTTTATACCATTTTACAAACAGATGGACTGTGGCATTTTAAGTTATAAAAGGGCAACTTTCTTAATAATTTGTTAATATGAGTGAATTTTTAAATTTTATTTTGATAAGAGTACATCATTTTTCAACTCTTCATCCATTTCTGAATTTTTTTATGAAATGAACCAGAACTCACCAAGAAGAAATGGCTACAGTTCGAGTTCCACTCACAACTTACCCAACCATCCAACCAAATAGGATGTGTTAAATTATGTGGATTTAGTCAAGAACCTTGTCTGAAATTCAGATTTTTGATCAAATTTTGGCATTGTCGATCATGAAAGCAAAATTGATTTTATGTAGTCATCTATGTATTCCTATCAGCACACTTTTTCTGCAGACTATATGATAAGTTTGACGCATCTTTCAACAGCTTGGGTATGGCACATAAAAGTTAAAAAATCAAACTCAGGCAGAGTTTTATCTTACAGAACTGACGAAATAGTCACTGTAGCCAAGCTTTTTATTATGAGGGAGGGGAGGGGTCTACAGCTTACAGTTTGGCGAATCTGTCAACTCACAATAATCTGTGGGATCAATATTTATTGAGGAAGTCGTTACTCTCTAACAGACTTCTCTTTCAGATTTTGAGTTTTTACCTTCAGAACCCACCTGTAACTAAACTTTCGTTTGTATTATCTTTCATCCACAATCATAGCCAACATCAAGTTCTCTGGCTGACAGAAAAACGTGTTTATATCAATCACAGGATCGATGATTTTTTTTAATGTCGTCTGGCAAATATCTCGTTGTTTGAACAACCTTAGAACCATATTTCGATGACAGGAGCATATAACTTCACAATGTAGTTTACAATCATCTTGAGTTCGTTGGTAGGACTTGTTTGTTAAATGAACAACCGTTAGAACCAATTTGCACATGTCAGCCATCGGGAGTGACTGAGAGGTCCAGAATCTCTTACAGCCAAATATGGAGCACATTGTTCTGTTTGGATAGCTCTGACAATATCTTCAAGGTATTCTTAGTCTTTACTATGTTCAGTTTTATTTACAATGATTTCATCTAATTAAAATTTATAATGGGTAATTTCTCTCAATTAAGCAGTTGTTTGCCGATTTTCTCAGAGAATGACGCTGGTCCCGTTGAATTTCCGTCCAAGTATACAAATAAATGTCTGAATGGTAGTTCGTTGAAGTGAAGCAAGTAGATGACCCACTGCAATAGGCTCTAAATTTTAACCTCTATGATGATGGTAACACCATTGTACCACCCTGTGTTTGTTGCTCTGCCATCAAATCTAATCGTTTCCAGTTCTTTAATGTCAATTTCTTTATTTTCCAGGTATTTAAAGATTCAGATGGCTATATTACTACCGGTACCACTCGCAAGTGTGACGTGACCGACATCACATAACAGGTTCACGAATCACTCTAATATTCCCCTGTTTTCCTTACTCTTCGGTTATTTAAGCTCCTATTTTTCTTGAAATAGTATTATCTTTTCTACCATCAAAGTGGAAATTGCTACTATGGGCCGGTCCAAATATTGTTCCATAGCCTTTCGTGTGCTCTATTTTTCTCTTCTTATTTTGACTTTATAGCTCACTAGTGACGTATGTTTTTTTTAGAAATCATTCCAAGATCACGCAAAACTATGGAAGCTATTGTAGCCGTAGCTCTTTCAGAAACTATTTAAACATAGACGGAAAGAGTCTGCGAGACGTGTTCGACAGGTTTGTTTAATATGAGCCTTGATCAATGTTCATGATCAATAGATCCCACCACTGTCAGAATAACTGCAATAAGCAAGTATAATTTCTATTTAAGATTGTAATCATAAGCAATGCGCATTTATTATCTTATTCATTAGATTTATTCAAATACTGCGAATATTTGTAAAGTCCCTGATTTTTTCAGGAAATTTGAAAAATTTAACCCTAGTACGTGAACTCAAAATGAAGCGTATAATTTTTTAAGAAAATTTTTCTATTATATTAAATGAATTACTTAGAGGCTAAAGAAACCAAAAAATGCAGCCTGTATAATTTTAGCACAAAAGAAAATTTTCGTGTGTTTTTCATTTCTTTCAAACTTTAATTAAGCCCTTTACGCTAACTGAAGATCTAACTTATGATTTTTCACCGTTTTCATTGATTGACATGCAAATACACAACTTTTGAACCCTATTAAAATTCGATACTAGAAAATTTTGCCTTCTTGCGTTCTCCTTCATTGCATCAGTTGCTGACATGGGTGGGAAACCAGAAAAATGCTCGGATTATCTTCTAGAACGAAGAAGATGCAGGAACCTCTTCATCACAAGAAGCAAGGAGCATTTTGCGTACATGTACCCGATGTATCCAAGGAACCTCTGGAACTGGTATAGATAATATAAGGGTCAGACCATTAAGAATAAAAATTCTAGAGAAGGCCATTATGATGTCCCAAATTTCAGCTCTAAATATTGTAGAAGAAGCAGGGAGAGAACGAATCAACGCATGGTCAGGAAAAAACTGAGCTGAACCCACCATACCAATAGACTTTAAGCCATCAATGAAAATAGGTGCTTAGTTCAAAAGGACTTCAACGTTAGAATAGTTAGCAGAATGTGAGACTAGTAAACAGATTTCAGGTGATGCACAGTAGTCAAGGCTTTTCATATGCGAGTCTGATGTTATAACCAAACGTTGAAGTTTTTAAAAATGATTGCAGAATTTTATTTATAGCAATCTATAGTCTCTGGAACTTCTTATAAACAACCTCCCCACAACACCACTCAAAATGATAATTCTGGAGATTAGCACTTATATCAGACAAAGTAGGAAAACCAGGCTCCAGCAATCATAAATATTCCTGACGCATCAAAACTCTTTTCTCTTTGACAGTTTACATGACATTGGCATGAACTTCCAGAACAACTTTAGAGGATGATCTAAAAGCTTCTGTAGCAGTGCGAATCCCCTCGTTTTGCATAGTGTCAATGCGTTTAAGTAGACTAGAAGAAGACTGTTCATAAATGATCAGTCCAGTTATAATGGATCATAATTATAATGAGTAGAGAGAGAGTTTTCTGAGCAGCTCCCAGTGATTTATGTTAAAAAAGCAAAAGATTTAATGGTCGCTGACATTCAGTTTTATGGCGCTTTACGTTTGTAGAGCAGGCAACCATTCATCTAAAATTATTCCTGGAAACTTTATTTTTGGTGTTGTTTTTATATTGAAAACACAAATACAGTGTTTCCCCTCGATGAAACAAAATGAAGGTATTTTTCGAGTTCGAAATTGGAAATCATGCGAATATATCCACTCTGTAATTATGTTGATTGCTATTTGCATCCAACTTCAAAAGGACTGCACCTTTGCACTCTCTATTTAGAGAACGAAACTGTCAGCATACAGTGAAAGTTGCATATTCTACAGAACCACCGAAACCATTTCATTAAATGCTTCTGGAAAGAGAATGAAACTCAAGGCACTAACTTACCCTTTCATCAACAAACGCACGGTTTCGAAATAACTGATGAGGTACGAACATGAATTGACATGCACGATAGGAGGTTCAAAATGAACAAAGGCCCATGGAATAGAGGTTTAACAAAATTCAATCCTTTCATGTAGTCTTTCATGTAGTGTTTCTCTTTGTTAAAAAATTCACCTAAAAATATTTTATCTAAGAAAGTTCGATGATTGTCGCTGTCTACGGGAACTAGAGGGTCTGCTATTGATAGCAATTTACGAAACCCAATCTAACAATCGGAAAAAGCTTTTGCATTTTCCAATAAAAGAGAAATTCAATCGGCTACCAAATTTTTCTTTAATTTTCAAGTATCACGCAAAAGGGTGATTAGTCATACAGAATCCTTCCTATGCGAATTTTTATAAGGTTTTGGAATATATACCACATATACAGCAAACAATAAATCGAGAAAATAATTTTTCACCCAGCAAAAAAGCAAAAGCATATGGATATCCTAAAAGCAAAAACACAACATAGGTGGTGCTATCAGGATCCACCCCTACATTTTTACATGAGGCAAAAGCTGTACGGAATTCTACTAATATGAATAAATAATGATAGGGAAGATCCTGTTCTTCCCCAGAGCCTTGAAATCCGAAGGTGATGTTCGGATGTTGCTATAGATTCCCCAAGTTTCTGGAGAACAAATATAGAGCGCTGCAAGAAAGATTCATTCCCAAGCACATTAGCCACAAGAGTTAGAGCAGATGTGACCTCCAACGGACTGTTATCATAAAGAAGAACCAGAGATTGAGACCAATTTAGCAATTTTAGCAGTTATTCGCCAAATAAAAGAAAGAGGGATGGATTCCTTGATTTTTTCAAGCGAAATTACGAAAATGGGTGCTTACTAACGCGACAATAGTTCTGCATGATCTGGCAGAAGCTATCTTCTTTGCAATTAATTTATAGACCGCAGGTTTCTTAGCATACTATTTCAAGAGTTTCTCTTTTTATGTATTTTAGAGCAATCAGATAACCACAGGTGCTTGTAGGACGCATAAAAGTAAACAAACAAGGAATATTGGCTTCTACAGCTAAGAGAGCCCCGGAAGAGAAATAGGTAAAAGTCAAGGCCGTATCCAGGGGGGGGGGGTTCTGGGGGTTCTAACCCCCCCCCCCGAAATTAATCGTTCCATAATATATATATATATATATATATATATATATATATATATATATATATATATATATATATATATATATATATATATATATATATATATATATATATATATATATATATATATATATATATATATATATATATATATAATCGTCGTCTTCCCCCAGGAAGGACTTTCGTCCTGTCAGTGGTATCTTTCGAGGAAGATCCTTGGGTTACACGGGCCCACGGCGGATACCGCTGGCTGGGCCAGGCCTATCGCGGATGCCGGAGATTATTCCCATCAGTGGCAAGAGCACCCCACTGATGTACTCGTTTAACGACTGAGTCATTCGGAGCTAAGCGCAAGGAGAAATCGCTCACGTTTCCCGCTCCAGCCAGGCCTCGAACCCTGGACTTCTCGCGTGCTATAGCGAGTGCTCGATCGACTGAGCTACATATATATATATATATATATATATATATATATATATATATATATATATATATATATATATATATATATATATATATATATATATATATATGTGTGTGTGTGTGTGTGTGTTCTATTAAGCAAATGACAAAATTTGATGACTGATCACAAATTGTGTAAAGTAATATGGCGGGCGTTAATATGTTTTTTATAACTTTACATATGCTATTTCTCTTAAATTAACAATTTAATATATATAATGTATTGATAAATAAATTACATATATTAAAAAATCCTACAGAATCGATATTAATATTCCTAATGAAAATTTTCTTTGAATTTATTTGCCGAAGCGCGTCTCATGTTCAGTTTTCAGTTATTACCGAAGTAATTAGATCTATATGAGTTCACATGTGCAAAACTTTTTTTTTTCTTTTTGCAAAGTGATTTTTTTTTAGAGATTGTGTTTTTCAGTTTCAGTGATTTTCACACTATTTGCTTAAAAACCTTTTACTGAATAAATCTAATCAAATACTTAAAGAATTTAGTTAAATATTTTAGTAGAGCAAAAAGCAATATTTAAATGGCAAACAAACGTCTAAATTCACTCCTTGATTTTGGTTTTAAGAAAGTGAAAAGGACTGATGTGGCAGCTTCTTGTGCTAAAATAACACAAATTATGAAAATGAGAAAGATGTAAACGACCCTCACGTTATATTTCCTAGCAGTAATAATATAGATAATTTAGATGTAGGTAATTATTTATCAAATACAAGTATATCAGATCAGGAAAAAATCAAAATTTTAAATAAGCCTTGGAGACCAGGTAATGACTTTAATTTTCCAAAATGTGGTAAAAGAAATCTGAAATTTCAGCTACAATGGCTAAAAAGATTCCCATGGTTTGTTTAATAGTCAAGCAGGAGACCAAGGAGCTTTGTGCAAATATTGTATGTTTTTTTTTTTGTAATGAGCATGCAGGTAAAGGGACCATGTAAAAGTGAAATCACTCGTGAAGCAACAATTTAATAAATGGAAAGATTCCATTAAAACTTCTCTGCATGAGCATTCACCGAAGTTGCAAAGTCAACACGGAAGAGGTTATAGGTGAATTTGCATCTAAAAAAGCTAGAAGATTAAAATTATTCTTATAAAGCGGTCTTCAATATTTTGTTAGTTGTGAGTACTATATATATATATATATATATATATATATATATATATATATATATATATATATATATATATATATATATATATATATATATATATATATATATATAATATATAACCCCCCCCCCGAAAAAAAATCCTGGCTACGGCCTTGGTAAAAGTGATATTCATGGTCCATGAGAGATATCTATCGTTTTGTAGATAAATCCTAATTGAAGGTGATACCTTCAACAGGTTCTTGATCAACAGTTAATATAATTACACACCATTCTCAATCACGCGTCGACAGAACACTGCTTTACTAATGTTTTTTGAAATGTATTTTCTCATCTCTTCTAATCGTGACAGTTTGATTCCCCTAGAAAATACTAATTCCTCGTCTCATTTTTCTTCTGTCTTTAATCATAAAACTTATCCCATTTATACCTCAGGGAGTTTACTTATCAAACCAGTCTTCGACATATACTTTACCATCTCTTCCGCAGTTGCAATGTTTAATAAATTGGGGTTTGGTCTACATAGTACTTCGAGAATTATGATTCGAATTCTAAGAGATATTAGAATAGGATGAGAGATTATGGAAAGCCTGGATTTTTACACAGATGGTAATCTGTGTAAAAATCCAGGCTTTCCATAATCTCTCATTCTATTCTAATATCTCTTAAAATTCGAATCATAATTCTCGAAGTACTATGTAGACCAAACCTCAATTTAGTAAACTAGAACGTCTTGCCATATCTACAAACTTTTCAATTCGGATTGTATGAAAGCTGATTTCAAATCTGCTTTCTTGAATGTTTCTGTAATATTTCATCACTTCCTTATAGTTTTCTCACATACAGTTACATTACACTTTAGGTATTCGTTTAGCGATCTGAAGAGAAATACAGATCTCACTTTCCCTTTCTTAGCATTTTTTTCCCACGAAATCAATGTAGTCATCCAAATTATTTTCATAGATACCAATTGCTTTTGATAATTCAGGACTTTTGTTTCTCCATCTAAAGAAATTTTCCAGTGTTTACCACTAAATTTTGTTTCAACCCTTATCCACTATGCATATTTCCTCAGATGAGTTTAAATTATTCTTCTTAGGTTTTGCTCCGAAATCTTTATCCTCTATGCTCATTTCCGAAAGGAGTTTGAATTACTCTTTTATTGCTTTTTCCCTCTCTTATATATAATCCATTGCCTATTTAAAATTTGTGTGTTTAAGCGTTTACTTGAGTTATACAATGACAAATTGAAAAATAAATAAGTAGAAAATTAATAGGTTTGGACCAAGGTAGGATTAAACATCTTTCAAATGAAAAGCACAGGACTTAAAAAAGGGAGGCATCTGAAAATTCGAGGTCTCAAATTTTTAATTTCAAAATAAAATATGAATTATAAAAAAGAAATCAAAATAAGAAAGATATTTTGAACTACATTAGCAGTTTCATATATGAAATAATACAGTAAAAAATTGTTGTAAAATAGAACTCACCTTGTTGATCTTGTGGAGGGTTTTCATTCTGATCTTTATCAGTTTCTACTGATTCCACGGAAAATTGTTTATCTGAGGCAGAGACTATTTCGCCATCCACTTCTGGTTCTCTATATTCTACCTTTTGTAATACAGTATATATATATATATATATATATATATATATATATATATATATATATATATATATATATATATATATATATATATATATATATATATATATATATATATATATATATATATATATATATATATATATATATATATATATATATATATATATATATATATATATATATATATATATATATATATATATATATATATATATATATATATATATATATATATATATATATATATATATATATATATATATATATATATATATATAACATCGAAGCCCTAAGTTTGGTTTTGAGGAATTAAACTCGGGCTCTACAGCAAAAGCGTTGAGTTTTACTTCTGCGCTACTGTGGTTCAGCATATAGCAGAGATGTAAAACTCTATGCTTTTGTGCTATAGGGATAGAATTCGATTCCCTTGTAGCCAACTTTATTAATGAATATTTAGTCTGCGAGAGTTTAAGCAGACTTAAATTTTTACCTTCTATATATATATATATATACATATATATATATATATATATATATATATATATATATATATATATATATATATATATATATATATATATATATATATATATATATATATATATATATATAATATTAGAGTGTCCAACTTTTAAAAGTTCATGGAATTCAATTGCTCCTGTCATGCCTAAAGGTAGTTAGGGTTGAAATAATTCCTGTGTTAATTTCGAATAATTTAAATAATACTTAGGGGTCCTGACATTTGACGCCATTTTAAAATATTTTTCAAATGTTGCTTAAAATTTTGATGATCTGAGTTGTGAAGGTTACTTTGTAAAAATAATTTTTTTTTTTTTAAATTTATTTTCCATTGTAAATATACATTTTTATTTTAAATGATATTAATATTCCAGCTCCAATTTTTTTTTTTTTTTTATTTCAGATTTGGTATCACATTGTGTAATTTAAAAAACATCAATAAAGGATAAAGTATGATAAAAAGTTTTTTTACAAAGATTATTAATATATCTACAAAGGACAAGTTTAAGATTATTCCAATGGCAATAACAAAATCAGACACCAGTTTTTGACTTCTTGAGAAATCTCCAGTATCAGTGTTCTCGATATCTCGATTACAAAGTAAAATGGATGTGTTAATTCTTTTCCTTTACCATCATCTTGTTTTGAAGAAGACTAACTCACAATCTGCAAAGGCTGTAATAACATCAGTATTAGAAATTTGGAACAGGGCTAACTTGAACATTGCAACAACCTTTACTCATGCCTCCAGTAAGCTGAAAGCTTTGGTTCAAATTTATCGTAATCTCCAAAAGAATAAGACAAAGATAGAGGCCAATCATGATACGCAGAGAAATGTATTTTTAGCTGATTTGGAGGATATCTATCACATAGTTTGAAGGGATGTGCTAGACCAGCAAAATATTCCGTTTGAAAACAAGAACTTTCTAATATCACAAAAAGATCCAAAATGTAGCTTCATTGGAGGTGAAGATAAAATATTAACAACGCAAAAAGAAAAAGGGAAGAAAGGATAACAGCTCGAAGTCAAGCTGAAGAAGCTGGCTCATGTTGTGAAATAAACTCAAAAAATGAGCGACGAAGGTTCACGTACAGTCGTCAGCAGAAGTTCGTTCTTATTAAGCTGGAAATAAATATATATATAAAATGGAGATCATTTCATAAAAGCTCTATTTTGTATAAAAAGAAAATAAAAACATTGAGCGGGGCTTAATTGAACTGTGATTGGCTGAACCTGAAATGATCTCCATTTTATATAAATATTTATTTCCAGCTTAATAGGAACGAACTTCTGCTGACGACTGTACATCGTCTAATAATAGTGATGGAGAATCTGTCACTTGCGAACTAAATTCTTCAAAATAAACTAAAACTAATCATTAATAATTTGACTAATCAAATGATTGATTTAGACCTAGCAGCAACCTGGGATATAAATTGATATAAACTTTTAAACTTTTTGGGGAATTTTTATTATATTATTTTATTATATTATTATATTTTAAAATATTATTGCTTTCAAAATGTTATCGTTTATATCTCAAAAATAGTTGAGTGCAAATGAAAATTAAATGCATTATTAACTTATAATTTAGTAAAAGCTAAATAAGTTATGGAGGAAAACCAGTATGAGAGTGCAACATATTTTTTGATTTTTGATTAAGAAGCCAACTTTGGAAATTTAACTAAAGGTTCTCGCTGGTCATTAATGTCCAATTGAGCTTTAAATTTAACGCAGAAATTAAAATCACCAATGGAAAAAAATAGAGGCTATGCTTTCAGATTTTCAATAAAAAAAAAATTATTTTCCCTCAAGTAAATTAGTGATGAATCGCATGTCATATTTTCTCATTTGGGTATGAGGATGTTGAATTTTTTTTAAGTGTGAATATACATATATATTTTCATTATATTTCCAATCATAATTTTGATGAGGATGCTCCGCGGATGCGGATGCAGATGTCATCAATATATATATATATATATATATATATATATATATATATATATATATATATATATATATATATATATATATATATATATATATATATATATATATAATATAATTATGAAGCATAATGCTAACAACGTAGGAAGCAACATAATTCATAAATATTATAAACTTTAATAATCAGCATGATAAATAGACGTTTCGGATTATTTTAAATCCAATTTCAATATTTTCTGCAACAAGAGCACACAGAAATTAATAATGTCACAATACGTATGAACAAAAGGAATAAAAATTTAATATTAATGATAAAGCAAACGAGTAAAGTTATATACATAGGTTATAAATTACAAATGACAAATGTGAAATGAATGTAGTTGGTGTTTGTGAATTATGTTAGTTGGTTGTAGGCGAAAAAAAAGGAAAGCATAATATATATGATTTGAAATAAGCTTTTCACACATATGCATGCGCCTATACATGTACTTATTGTAGGAGAAAGGTCAATAGATTAGAAGAGGGACGGACGAGATTGCTGAGTTTAGTTGGGGGTTGAGACGTTTATTATAGAGGGATTCCAGAATTTTTCTATCAGAATCAGAAGGGTGAGAAGATAAAATGATGAAATCTGATGTGCGGAGGGGATAGTTGAGGGACATGGCGTGGTTGCGTATGGGAGAGTGTTCTGAAGAGGAAATGGGAAGATGAGTACGGAATGACATGCCAAGATGCTTGAAGATGAGTAGTTGTAAGTGTAGGCCAGTTTGGCTTAAGTAGCATGAGTTGCATCTTGCGCACTAAAAAATATAAACTACAGATGTTCTGAGCATCAGGGGAAGTTTTCCTTTGTACGAGTAAAAGGATTTAATAGAGAAGGAGTTGATGCCTATGAGATGAGGATTTAGTTGAGGGGAGGTGCGAAGTACAGTAGGAGAAGTCTGATATCTTTATTAAGTATAGGAGATAAGGTACCAAGATACGGGATTCTAATATAAATATCAAGTTTGGAAACAGTTGGGATGGAAAGTTTAGAACGGAAGATATTAGATATGAAAATGTGAGTGGAAGAGTCAATGAATGTTGATGGAAAAAAGTTGATTGAGAAGAATTTTTTGAGATGTGTAAGTTCTGTATGGAATAACCACCATGAGGAACTGATGCGGTAAGAGCGGTGTAAATACGAAAGAATAGTGAAGGATTTGACTGTGCAAGAAATGGAACTTAAATAATTAAAGCCTAGGAGAGAAGAAGAAGGCTTGCGGAAAACTGAAGTTGAAAAACCGGAGTGAGTATGAGAAACTAAAACATCAAGAAAGGGAGGGGAATTATTATTCTCATCCTAACGAGTGAATTGTATATTATGATGTTGCTGGCTAAGATAGTCAAAGAAAAGATCAGACTGAGTTTTGGTACGGAAAAGTAGGAAACAATCATCTAAATATCGTTTGTAAATTAATGGTCTGAAAGAGACGGGATATTGATTAATCCAATTAAATTCATGGAATCATAAGAAAATATTTGCAAATGTGGGGCCTAAAGGAGAGCATATTGGCATGCCATCGACCTGGTTATAATAATTGTTGTTGAAGGAGAATATGGAATTGTTAACTGTAAGGGAGAGGAGTTGTTTGAAGTCTGGAAGAAGTAAATTAAGATTTTGGTGAATATTTGAAGAAAGAATGATATTGCATGTTTCAGATACCGGAATATTAGTAAATAAATTATTAACGTAAAAGCTTGTCATGAAACAGTCAGAGTAGTGGAATGATTGTAAATAACTAGCAAATGAGAAAGAGTAAGAAAGTGTATACAGATTAGTGGTGAAGGGGGATAAATGTGATACAAGAAATTTGGAGAGCTTTTAAGAGAGGGTATTAATTGAAGAAAGAATTGGTCGGATATATATTTATATATATATATATATATATATAATATATATATATATATATATATATATATATATATATATATATATATATATATATATATATATAAATATTATATATATATATATATATATATATATATATATATATATATATATATATATATATATATATATATATAATATATATATATATATATATATATATATATATATATATATATTATATATATATATATATTATATATATATATATATATATTATATATATATATATATATATATATATATATATATAATATATATATATATATATATATATATATATATATATATATATATATATATATATATATTATACTTTAATTAATCATATTGCATATGAAATATTGAAAGTAATATTTAGAATATTTTCCTTATATTAAAATCGTGAGCCATTTAAAAAAAAAAATGTCGAAATGTTTTCCTTTAAAGTTATTAATTATTTTTATTATATAAAGTTAATCGTTTATTTTTATATTATGTTTTATATTTTATACTATATTTTATTGTTAAATATTTAAAATAGAAATAATTAAAAAGACTCATATATTTCTATTTTTATGTTTGCAAGTTATAATAGCCTAACTTAAAATTATTGTTCGTTTTTATAAACTTTCGTACTTTGTTCAAAATAGGAGCATTTATTTCATTCAGCCGTTGTTTAATAATATAAATTATCCTTATTTTTTAAAGGTTATTTATTTATTTATATATTAATGTTTAAATATTTAATTTTATAGGGGTTATTTAATTATTTTCTTAGTTTTAAGGTCTTAAATTGCTTTGTTTTCATTATTTTTAGTTACACTTCAGTAGGCCATATTTTGAGAAAATTTAGTTGCATTATTATTATAAATTTTTTATTTACTGTCTTAGAAGTCTTTATAAACGGGTTGGTGGAAACATTATGTTTCTTAATTTGTGTTTAATTAAATAATTTACAGTTATGTTATTAGAATATCATTTTTAGCAAAATCATTGTATTGAAATTATATTTACTTAAAGAAAACGTTCATATTGATTTAATAATTTATTTTATATGTTTAGTCTTAACTCCTTTATAGTGAACCACATTTGTTCTGTTAATATTTTCATTATATACTTAATAATTTTTTAACTAAATAGTTTTAAATATCCAAAGCTAATATAAAAATATAAATATACTTTAATGTATATAAAATGACATAGACTTGTACATTTTGTATAATTAATTTCTAATGATTAAGTTTTGCTATAATTTAGTTAGCCATTGCTAAAATGGACTGTAATATATTTTTTATAATATGTTTTATATTTATTTTTATTTTTGTATTAATATGAAGAAAGAGAAATGTTAAAACATCTATTTGAAGAAACTTTTAAAACAAGTTTCGAGATTAAGTCAGACGGAAATTTTGATTCTTGGGCTATTGACAGAGGTAGGTTAAAACCATTGAATTTGGTCGATTTAAGCCGTTTTTCTCAATTAGCCTGTACTAAAGGCCATCTATTGCTTAAGCACTTACAAATTAAGAAATCATGGGAGATGTTTTATATCTCCTGATAAGAGGTTAAACTTAACATGGATTCTGAAGGTGACATGATTTAATGTGTCTCAGCCTTTACTGGAGGTGTGATTTAGCTCCTTCAAGAGTTGGACTGGTTCAGGGTTCAACAGTTGGTAAACTGACCTTAATTAAAACCTTTGATGGTTTCATTTTTTTTTGTAACAGCATTTTTGCTTAGATACGATGGGCAATATCGTTTCAGTAACATATATAAAAATTGTTAAGTAACTCACACCTCAAAATCCGCTCGAAATAAAACCACGCTTACCAAACTTCCAAGTTACCATCTTGTAATTTACTTCAAGTAAATAAATTTGTTTAGAAATAAGTACTGTTTAATTTGGCCACATTGAAATTGTCTAGCACACGTTACTTTTTTTTAAACTAAAAGGGTAAGGAGACCTAGTAACTTTTATCACCATCAAAGATATCAGAAAGGCTCTTACAACTTTTGAATATATATATATATATATATATATATATATATATATATATATATATATATTATATATATATATATATATATATATATATATATATATATATATATATATATATATATATGCACCTCATCCACTCATACCCAAATCAACACTTGGGAGTTGGTGGCCTCCGGTGATGGGGTTGGTGCCACCAAGACCTCTACGCCGACTTGGCCTGATGCACGATCTTCCTTTTTCATTAACTTGTGCAACATTTGTGTTCTCTTTACTAATTTCCACTTTGTCGAACACCACCTCTCTTCTTCTAGACCTCATCTCTTATTCTTAACTGAAACTCAGGTGTCTGAGTGCTCTGCCAGCAAGCTTTACTCTGTTTCCTCTTACTGTCTCTATCTTCAATTTTCAGCCAAAGGCGGATGTTGCGCCTATGTGAGCAACGATGTTGTCTGTTCTCGTGTCTCTAATTTGAAGTCTTCAGAATTCTCTACTCTATGGCTTAAACTTCCTTGCAACTCTACAACTAAATTTATATGCTCTGTCTACTTATCTCCTAATTCTACAGACTATCCAAAATTTGTATGGCTTTAGTAAAGAACGTTCTACTGGTGATCTTCTTACCATGCTTTCTGACTCTTGGTCCTCAGCTCTTCGGCATTTCGGTGAATCTTTTGCTGTTGCGCTAGACATATAGAAAGCTTTCGA
>SEYY01010590.1:0-12500 GCA_009176605.1 Armadillidium nasatum
ATTGCATTTTGTGCAACGATATTGTAGGGATATTCTATAGATTGCACATCTCCTACGCTTCTCTATTCTGTCTAGTAAATTCAAGAAGAGGAATGCTTTCAATATTACGGTATAGCATCCACAAATGGACAACACTACCATTTAGGCAATAACCAATACCATTTTTTATCATATTCTAATTCGGTACAATGCTCGCATTTTTTCGAACAGATCCACCCCTCCCATATTTTTATTATACAGTTTTACGATATTTGGTTGAGGAATGACTGCTTGTTTTTATCTCCTCTACTCCAACGTTTGCAACTGCCAATTTCAAAGATGCCTCTTTTTTTTGAGTTTGTAACCATGGTTACTTGACTGTTCAGTCATTTCATCGAACAAGAGTAACCCCAGATTTTTTTCCTTCTACGGCACAGTAAGTGCCATGACATGTCTTTTTCAAGTCCTGCAAAGGAGCATTCTCAATTCTGTAACTTCGGATTGTTCCAATGCAAAACAATTTGTTAGTTGCAAGGGTGTCCATCAATGAAAGTGATGTAAAATGATTGTCCATATATATATATGGACAAGAGGCTCTATGAAATTAAAAATTTTGTTGTTCAAGTGATCTTTGAGGGGTCAAATTTTTTACACTTTGTTGTTAGGATCAATTGTTATATCATTGAAATGTAGAAATTGGTGAATTTTTTCAAAGTTATTTCTACTTTTAGAATTATTAACCAAATTGTTGTTTGAATCGGGACGTCTTTCCCAGTACATTCTTCTAAAGGGAAGTTTGTTGTAACCGGACAACAAAAGAATTCCGAAATAAATGTACAATTCATCGACAGAAACTTTGTTAGGCCTTTTTGAGATAATATTTTACAGATTCTCTGCATATATGATCCATAAATTATTCCGCAAAACACATATTGAAAAGGTCGAACGGTTTTCCATTGGATTTCTCTATGTTCTCTAGAATTGCAGGCTTGGTCTTTGCTGCATTACAGTCATTTATCTTGAAAGATTTTTTTTGAGATTCTGAAGATCATTTCCGTAAAACATCTTCATGAAAATTAACATCCATATCAGCAATTGCGAAAATTTAACATCCGCATCCTTACTTTCGAAAATTCTATATCCGTATCCGCAAATGAGGAAAATATGACATCCGATCCAACAAATATATATATATATATATATATATATATATATATATATATATATATATATATATATATATATATATATATATATATATATATATATATATATATATATATATATATATATATATATATATATATATAGCTACAATAGCAATTAAAGATGAAATCGAAAGTTTCTGAGTCACAAAAAAATTATTCAAATATTTGTTAACGTTACTTCCCACTGTGTCTAAAAAGACACACGGTAAAATAACACCCTATAAAATATATTTCACTAATAAAATATTCGTTTTCGCATTTTCATCATACAGTACAATTACTAATAAGTAAAAAAAATAAAAAGTAACTTATCCAAGCATGTAAATACCCCAAAAAACAGTTTCAAGTCAATGTATGTCAACACTCATGCTCATCAAAAATTTTACTTCTGAAATTATTGCATGTAGAAACGAAAACCAAAGAAATTTGAGGAAAACATTGCTATAAATCGCTAGAAGAATCATTCCTTAGAGTAACCATTCGTACCAAGCGTAAAAAAAAATTAAAATATATTATTTTTTAAATATTTTATGAGGTCATGTTTTACGTGTCTAAATAGACACAGTGGGCATTAATGGGTTAATTCTGAAACATTCGCGATTTGCACACTAATTTCCACTTTGTTAAACATCACCCCTCTTCTTCTAGACCACACCTCTTATTCTTGACCAAAACTTAGAAGTTTAAGCTTTCTGAGAGCAAACCCTATTCTGTTACCTAATACTGTCTCTATACTCAATTTTCAGCCAAAGGCGGTTGTTGTGCACACGTGGGCAACGATGTCGTTTGTTCTCGTGTCTCTAATTTGGAGTCTTCCAAATTTTCCGCCTTATGGCTTGGGCTCTCTTGCAATTCTACGACAAAATTCATTTGTTTTGTTTATTTATTTCCTAATTCTAAATTCTTCGACTATTTAAACTCCAAAATAGAACACATTCTCTCTTTTTCTCCTTTCTCTAAAATCATCATATTAGGTGATTTCAATGTTCACCACCGCTAATGCTTTCTTCTAGTTCTCATGATGCAGCTGGTGAACGTGCCTTCCATTTCCATACTTGATCTTTCCCTTACTTCTTATCCTTCTCCTTATACTGTTAAACTCTTTCTTACTCTGAGTTCCTCCGATCCCCTTCTTTTCTCTGTATCCTCTTCAAGTCTTCCACAGGAAAGACCCCCTTCTATTGAAAGGAAACGTTTGTGGAACTTCGGTGCCTCAAGCTAATCGGACTTTCGGTCGTACTTCTTCGATATTCCGTGGAATGATTATTTCTTTCGTGGGAGGGTCCCTCCGAGTATGTAGAACGCATTACCGAGGTGATTCTCTCTTGCATGGAGGCGTACATTCTATATTCTTTCCCTTCTACTAAACCTAGCAAACCTTGGTTTAAGTCTGCTTGTTCTCGTGCTATCCGCCGCAGTGATGATGCCTTCAGGGATTACCGTCATCTTCAAACTCCAGAAACTCACGCTCCAGCTATCTCATCCCAGAATCGTGCAAAATCTATAATTAGTAACACTAAAAGCTCATTTCTCCGAACAAAATGCAATTATCTTTCTGGTTCCTCTTCTTTACGTTCTTTCTGGAATTTTGTAAGAAATGTCAACTCTAACCTTACTACTTCCTCTTTACCTCCTTTAATATCTTTCGATGGCACAACTGCTGTTTTGCCTTCTTCTAAAGCTGAACTCTTCGCTCAAACTTTTGCCTCTAACTCAACCTTGAACGATTCTGGAGCTATTCTTCCTCTTTCAACAACCTCTATCTCAATTATGCCTAAAATTAGAATTTCTTCTAAAGATGTCATTTCTGCTCTCACTGAGCTTAATACTAAGAAAGCGTACGGTCCCGATTATATTCCTCCTGGGTTCTCAAAACTTGTGCTTCCGAGCTTGCACCGTGCCTCGGTAAACAATTTCGTCTTTCCCTCTCTACTTCAACCTTCCCTTCTTGCTGGAAACATGCGCTCATTCATCCTGTGCCGAAGAAGGGGGACCCCTCTCTACCCTCAAACTACAGTCCTATTTCTTTGACCTCCATTCTCTCTAAAGTTTTTGAATCTATCCTTAACAGGAAGATTTGGAAACATCTCAATTCTTCTAATCTTATCTCAGATCGCCAGTATGGCTTTTGTAAGAAACGCTCTTCTTTTCCTTCTCTCTGACTCTTGGTCCTCCACTCTTCGGCATTTCGGTGAATCTTTTGCTGTCGCGTTGGACATATCGAAAGCCTTCGATAGAGTCTGGCACAAATCTATGATTTCTAAACTTCCCTCTTTCGATATCTATCCTTTTCTCTGTGATCTTCTCACTAATTTCCTTTCCGGTCGTTCTATAGCAGCTGTTGTAGATGTCCACCGTTCTTTTTTTAAATCTATTAATAGTGGTGTTCCTCAGGGTTCTGTCCTATCCCCAACACTTTTTCTCCTTTCCATTAATAACCTTCTCTCTAGTACCTCATTTCCTATCCACTCCTATGCTGATGACTCCACCCTTCATTAATACTTCCAGTTTGAAAAACGTCCCACCCAACAGCAGTTTATAGACTTGAGAAGGGTAGCCTTGAAGCAACTAACCTCTGATCTTTCACTTATTTCAAATTGGGGCAGAAAAAACATAGTTGTTTTCAATGCCTCAGAAACTCAATTCCTTCCTCTCTCCACTGGACACAGTCTTCCACACAACTATGATATCTTCCTCGAAAACACACAACTCAAGCTTTCATCAGTTCTTAATATTCTTGGTGTTTATTTTTCTCGTGATCTTTCTTGGAAAGATTACATTACCTCTCTTTCTAGACAAGCTTCTAAGAGGTTGGGTGTTCTGAGGCGCCTTCCGAATTACTTCACTCCACCCCAGTTGCTTGCTCTGTATAGGGTGTTGTTCGCCCTTGTATGGAGTATGCTTCGCACATCTGGGGTGGTTCTACACATATAAGGTGGCGGGTCTGCCCAAATTTTTAAATGCGAATAGTGTACTTTTATTGCTTTACTTCTTCTCTCAATCTCATATGTCATCCCATTAGATACCACTTTGTTGATCGCAAACGGGCCCTCATACCTCTCTTCTAATTTTCTGTCAAAGGTTCTATCCACAGTGATAATTTTCCTTTATTTTCATTTTTATACCTGCTGCATATGATAACCTATTTGGGTGGTCTTCACGCCACTTATCCTGCTCTTCCTTTGGGATCGGTAACATCACTCCTATCTCATAACTCTCCGTTATGAGCTTCTCTGCCGGTGACATACTAAGCTCAGTCTGCCTTGTGTTGTTATATGTTAGTACTGCTCTCAGTAAGCAAACATCCCAGTCTAATTCTTTCGACACAACGTTTTTCAATAGCTCTGCAAAAGTCCTGGTTACGCGTTCAACCACTCCATTACTCGCCGGTTTGTATGAATTGCTATATACGTGATCAATCCCATAGTATTTCAGCAACTGTTTGAATTTTCAGCTTCTGAACTCCACTCCATTATCAGTGATTATCTTGTATGTAGCATACATGAAAGTTGTAAGCATATGGTACTCAAATCCGTCTGATACGCTCTTCGATGCTTTATCTTTCAGTGGCCTCACTACCGCCCACTTGCTACAATGGCCAATTGCAACCAAGCATTCAATGTTACCTTGTCTCGCTTTTTTTCCTGGACATGACATCAATTGAGACTAACTCAAAGGGGTTCTTCACTTTGACTTTCAAGATAGGTGGATGAATTACTGTTTTATCAATTTTCATGAGTTGGCATTTCTGGCAGGTTCTACGTATGTTCTATGTATTTGCGGATGCCATATATATTTTAATACAGCATCTAGTAGTTTGTCCCATCCTTTATGAGCGAGGTTTCTGTGGGTTGTTATACATACGCGAATCAGTTGTTTAAACTCCACTACAGCACTCCAGTAATTTTCTCCAATCTTTTTCACTAAGATTTTTCCATTCATCACAAAATCCTCCCGATACCTGTAAAATTCTTTTACTAATGGGTCAGTTTTTTCAATTCTTTGACCTTTTTTTACCCTTTCTCTCAATGTTCTTATGGACACTGATCTGTCTTGTAATTTAATTCTCTTCTGGAGCTATCTCATTCTTTTGATCACCAATTCCTTCAATCAATAGGTTATATACGCTGTGACTGTTGCCAAAAAAGGTGTCACTTGCATTATCTGGATCATTACCATGTGAGACTATTCCCTCTCCGAAATCCAAGATTGTTTCTGTTTTCATAAGGAAGTTCATACCAAGCAAAAGACAAGCTGGGATAAATCCATTCTGAACTACTACCTAGGGCAATGTTACTTGTCGGTATTGTATATTTATTGTAATTTCTACAGCCCTCGTACATTCAACTGTTCTTGCACCGACGCCGTTTAGTACCACTTTCACCAGCCATTCTTGATCTATGCGTCAATACTGCAACAAATCTTGCACCACCAAGTCCTGTATAAGGCTAAAAACAGATCCTCTGTCCAAAATTTCTCACTTTTTCACTTCCCTGATACTAACCTCTTTCCAAGCAACGCCTCTCAAAACATGGCAGCAACCAAGCCTAGAGTTATGACTTCTTTCCTTCATCATTGATTGATTTCCAACCCCACGTCTGAAATGTTATCTTCCAAGTTAGTTCCGGTATTGTCGGATCTTTTCTGATTATGTTTCTCATCTTCGTCTCTTCTATTCTCGATCTGTGACACGCCTTGATCATCTACTTCACCAGGGATTTCGTCTACCATTACATTTTTTTGTCTGGACTAAATGTGTCATCGCCCTTCAATGGGTTAAAATGCTCTCCTGCAAAGACTTGTAAATGAATGTTCTTCAATTTGTCGTCTTCTTCTTTTGCTCTTGGACCGATGTACACCACCGAGCTGGAAGTACCATGATGGAGCCAAATCTTGACTCTGAACATTTCGCTGGAAGCCAATAATACCTCTGGAATTGGCTCTCTTCCTGGAACCTTAATGCTCTTAAGTATTACAAAGACGTCTTCTTCTCGATTATGTACACTTTTCTTTCGGGTATAAGCTTATCATGCAAAACGTCTCGTAATTCTTTAACACTCCGAGGTACTCCTCCTATATAAGCATTCTCCAATACGTCTTTCAGGCTCTGAAATAAAGAGTCAGCACCTTCTGGGAACAACTTTATCAACTTCAACCCCTTTGGATGTGCACACGGGTCAGTAGTTTCACCCTCATAGGCAGTATCTTGATGACATCTGGACCGCGTGTCTGCGAATACATGCTCCTTTCCTGGATTATACTTGATCTCAAAACTATATTCTTAGATCGTTCAAGACACGAGCCAACTTACTATCCACAAGTTTCATGGTATCCAGGCAAACCAACGGTCTATTATCTGTATACAGGATGAAATTTTGTCATAACAAAAATGGTCTGAAGCTTTTTATTACCCATCTCATCGCAAGTTATTCTCTTTCTATGGTAGAAGCTTTCCTTTCACAAGACTGAATGAGTGCGAATTATACGCAATTACCCTTCTTTTGCCATTCTGTTCCTGATATAAGCCAGTGCTCATTCCAATACCCACTGGCGTCTACAAATAGTTCTAAGAGTTTTGCTTGCAGGAAAAATCAAGAAAGGCCAAGTCAACTGAGTTCTTCATTCTCTTCTTTAGTTCATCAAAAGCACAGCTCAGCTCACTTGTCCATTCAATCGGATTTCTCCTATTACCGCCTGTCAGTACACCAAGAGGTGTAACTATTTCGGAGCAATTACGGATAATTTTTCTTTGAAAGTTTATAATTCCCAAGACCGTCTTAATTTTCCTACATTTTTCGTTTTTTCCAGATTATCAACTTGATTCACGTATTTGGTAATTTCCTTATGTTTATTCTGCTAATTATATGTCCCAAAAAGTTTTCCTCTTTTTGTACCCATTTGCATTTGCTTACCTTCACTTTCATGTCAGCTTCGCAAAATCTTTGCAGGACACGTTCTATGAGGGTCAGGTGTTCCGTGAAGCCTTTATTACATTTATATTAACAAAACATCGTCTACATAGACGATTACCTTGTCCCTATTAAATTTCATTAATATTCTCTACATTTCTCTTTGGAATGCTGCTGATCCATTCTTAAGTCCAAAGCTTAATCGCTTAAATTGATATTGCCCACTTAAGATAGAAAATGCAGTGAGGTCTTTACTATCTTTATTCTACTCCATTCGATAATAACCTTTTACCAGACCAAACTCGTAAAGTAATATGCTCCATGACAGCCGAAGATCGTTTCGGTAATGTTAGCCATAAAGAACCGATCGGCTTCCGTAACCTTATTGAGTCTCTTGTAGTCTACACAAAGACGTAATGTACCGTCTTTCTTTCTTATTGGCATCACAGGGGAGCTCCACTCCGATGCGTATGGCTCAACGACATCCTTTAAGCAATGCTCTCTCACCTGTTGTTCTATTTCTTTATTAGTTCTTAGATCGAAGCTTCTTGTTCCATGGTAAATTGTAGTGTTGTCCTGTAACTTGATTCTATACGGAGTCATAGATGTTTTACTCACATCTGCATCACACATCACATCTGCTGATGCCATTGCATAAAACTTCAATAATTCTGCAGAGTTCTCGCCTTCGACCATTCATTTTCCATATCCCGTTGTTCCGGTAACTCTGGCAATGTTGAGTTCATTGCACATGAAGTTAACTCAAATTTTTTTAATTCTTCCTCGTCCACCATCAAGTGTGTGGTCCCAAGCATTTCACCCCTTGCCAACTGAGCTTGTCCAGCTGTTAACTATTTTATTAAAATCTCCCCTTTGTCATCTTCCCATTTCACCAACCTGGGCAAAATTCTGAACTTCTTGCTATATTTTGTTGTGATATTTTCATCCTTGTTATTCATTAACAGCTCTAATGACCTATTGCAGTTCCATTCAGGACCGCCTCTCAGTCTAATTGTTTTGATTTCCAGCACGCTTTCACCAAGACACATCCATCCTCCGTGATGTTCGTCTTTTCTGCTACATAAACGAGAACTGAAGTCACGACAAGCACACAGTTTACTGATCCGGTCGGAAAGTGAACCTGTTCCACAATGCCTGTTTCGCCATAGCTGGAAAAAGTTCTCTGTCATATTTAGCTTAATTTCATTTTTCAGCAAGAACGGCATTCCAAGGATCACACCTTCTTTCAAGTACTTTACCACGATAAAGTCGAACCGACCATAATCTATCCCATCTATTGTGACCCGTAAGGTAGCATTTCGTTGTGACTCGGTGTAGGAAGACGGATTCCCTACTCCTCTTAACCTCATTACTTTATTCACTACCTCTAGGTTCTTTATATCCCTCAGCTCATTTTCACCAACCAAACTATACTGTGAACCTGAAACCATTATTTCAACCTTTTCCGCTCAATCAAGTCTTATCTGGAATCGAAACAGCGGCGTTATTTTTATACTTTTATTTCCAGGACGATTATCTGTTCCATCAGTAACACGGTTTACATTCTTGTCGTTTTACTTTCGATTGTGCAGTTCGATTACGTGTTCTAGCTGGTCGCTGAGGTAAAGGCTCAAATACTTTGCGACCTCGATCAGTAATAAATTCTGTCTCCTCGGGGTTTAGTAATGACATGTTGCGTTCAACCAGGGAACTATCCTGTGTGATCTCTATTATTGTTGCTGGCTCCGGTACAATTCCGTCAATGGTGGGGCTGTCTCGTTTCCCGAGACTTCTTGTTTTCTCCGTAACATGAACTCAGTCACCTCTGCTTTCGTGGGGCATGACTCCCATAAGTGCCCGACTTCTTCACACACAAAACATTTTCGCTCATCTACACTGGGAACTCCTGAAAAATTTCGGTTCGGTTCTCTGTTGTTTTTTGTCTCACTTGTTATGGTCTGTTCCTATTTCCAGTTCTTATTTCACAAGTGAAAAAAGCCTTGTATTCGCTGTTTCCGCAAGCCAAGCACCACCCCCTGAATTTCCAGCAATCTCTCTTAATATGACCTCTCCTGTTACAATAATGACATATACTTTTCTCATCATATGACCTGACAATCTTACTATTGAATCTCCTATTTTAATTACCTGCAAAATGAAAAGGCCTGCTCTACCGCACCTGGTCAACGTACGTCGGCCTATCACTTCTCTCTTCTCTCAATGTCGCCCATATTGGAATTGGGGTACTTTCAGGTTCCTCATTTTCTTGTCCATAAAGTTCGTCTTCCTCTTTAGCTCATTTCACAACGTCTTTCCGCAGGACCTTTAAACTTTCTTTCTCTCCTCCTATCCGGACCTTGAATCTTCTGGCCACTTTTATTGGTAGGCATTTCAAGAATTGCTTTCTAAGCACCTCAACATCCCTCTGTTCTTCTGTTGTGGCAGCCTCATAATTAGTTTGGAGGCGGAGTGCGAATTCTGTAAACCTCTCATCCTTTTTCATTTCTATTCTCCAAAATTCACACTGTAAGTCCAAAATCTCATTCTCTTTCTTTCTTACACCAGCTTCTTAGCCTCGTTATTATAGTGGTGTAGCTCATCTTTGCCCTGTATTTGCTATAATACATTCGTAATGGTGCACCCTACAGAAAGTTTTTAAGGTCGACTACCCAACGATTTTTGTCTCTTCCCAATTGTTTCTTGGCGTATCTTTCAAAATCTTCAATAAAGGCTTCAAATATCTGTACCTTTTCTGTACCATATTTCAGAGGTTTGACGGCCCTTACACTAGCTTTACTGAAAGTTCTCAATACCTTCAACAACTCTCCAGCCAAAATAATGAATACTCTGTCACCGCCATATTAGAATCCATTCCTGACACCTTTAGTTCAACCAATCTCTTTAATCATAGCTTTACTCCTTTGTCGAGTTTGGTGTCCTCCCCAGAATCGGCTTCTGAAAGTGAAATTTCTTCTACTGTGTACTTTTTTTAAGCCTTCTTTCCGTTTTTTCCTATTCTTCTTTCTTTGGGCTATAGTGCATCTTCCACTATCACTTTTATTGCTACAATAGAAATGTTGTCAACCTCGTCCTCAAAGAAGTACTCCGGCCCACCAGTTGTTACCAGCCACCTTGAGCAATGCCGACAAGCAAGAGTTCTGCTTTTAAAGACAAATGTCTAGTCTGCCGAGGACAAATAAAGGCAAGAAGGTTTTATAATATATACAACAATCAGAATAGTATTTAGTGCCAAAATCTAGAAATGTCTATTTTAAGAATAATAAATCAAATTATGTATATATATATATATATAAAATGTAAACTATTTACAGACTTTTAACTCCTGCAACCACAATGTGCCCCTGCGAGTATGATCCTGAGTCCTGAATGTTCGTCGAGGCTCCTCTCAAATCCTTGAAAACAGGAAAACGGTGACTCTTAATCTACAGATAAGCGTGCTCACGAACGCTTACCCATCCACAAGATCTTGCTGACTCTCAAATCTCAAGTTTTATAATGGGATGTCTCAAGAATAGATACTCCAAATGGTCCGCAAAGGAGTGGTTACTCAAACTCAAACAGCCCCTGGCTCGGACATCAACACCACTGGAGCTGTCACAAGCAATGATGCAAGCTGATACTGTCAATTGGCATGTCTGACACTAGTAGTGGCCCCAAATCACACTGGCACGTGCTGACACCGGCAGTAGAACCGACACCGAAACTGGCACCTAGGTAACAGTATAAAACATCAATTATTACTTGGCACTGAACACCATAATAATAATAATAATAATAATAATAATAATAATAATAATAATAATAATAATAATAATAATAATAATAATAATAATAATAATGTTAAGGACTACAGAACTACATAACTACAGAACTACAGAACAAAAACTTTACAGTCCACTCAAGGCTAGTACTAGTCTGTTAAATAATTACTATTGAACTATACGCTCATAGACCAATTTCCTCTTGAATGATTCGATGTTGTTACTGTTCACTATTTGATAAGAAAGACTATTCCATTTTTCAATGACATCGTACGTAAAAAATTTCTCTGCTTTGTTTGTTTGAAATCGCTTGTGAGATAGCTTGTGTCTGTAGCTACGTGTTAGGTTATTCAAGTCTTACCGAAAGTATTGCTTATATTCAACGTTGTCAAATTTATTTAGAATTTCAAATACTTCTAGTAATTTTCCTCTCAATCTTCTTGTTTCTAGAGAATGTATATCCAGTTCTCGTATCCGTTGCACATATGATTTACCTTTCAATTTTGATATTAATTTAGTTGCCCTTTTTTGAATACTTTCGATTTTATCTATGCCCTTTTTGAGATGTGGACTCCAAAACTGTCCGACGTATTCCAGATGAGGTCTAACTAACAATTTATAAAGAGGAAGAATTATATTTTTAGATTTATATTCAAAATTTCTAGCAATGAAACCTAAAACTTTATTAGCCTTCTTAACAGAATCAGTACATTGTTTTGCAAATTTTAAATTCTTACTGATTAAAACTCCAAGATCCTTTTCCTCACCGACAATTTATATCTAAGTCACCTATAACATAATTATATTCGATATTCCTGCTACCAAAATGTAAAATCTTACATATATCAATATTAAATTTCATTTGCCATGTTTTCGACCAATTGAATATTTTATTCAAATCACCTTGGATTACTTGATAATCTTTCTCACAAGTTATGCGAATTCCAATTTTTGTATCGTCTGCAAATTTCGAAATATTACTTAATATATTTTTTCCTCATTTTCATTTACATATACAATTAAGAGTATTGGGCCCAGGACAAATCTTTGAGGCACACCTCTGATAACATTCACCCATTCTGAGCATTCGCCATTAATAATAATAATAATAATAATAATAATAATAATAATAATAATAATAATAATAATAATAATCATAATAATTATCTTAATCGCAATCATAATAATAATAATAATAATAATAATAATAATAATAATAATAATAATAATAATAATAATAATAATCTTTCCATTATTATTTTTATTATAATTTCCAATTTTAAATTTTCGCAATTTTCGAAATATTACTTAAATACATTTTCATCTACGTCATTTACATATACAATAAAGAGAATTGGGCCCAGGACAGATTCTTGAGGCACACCACTGATAATAATAATAATAATAATAATAATAATAATAATAATAATAATAATAATAATAATAATAATAATAATAATAATAATAATAATAATAATAATAATAATAATAATAATAATAATAATAATAATAATAATAATCACAATCAATAATAATAGCACTAATAATCATAATCATAATCGCGGCCATAACAATAATAGTTACAATCATAATAATAATAATAATAATAATAATAATAATAA
>SEYY01010590.1:17500-20801 GCA_009176605.1 Armadillidium nasatum
ATATAGTAGTAGTGACAGTCCCACTATCATGGATGCTTCCGGTTTTCAAACCGGACAACCGGAAGTGAAAAACGCACATGCGTTTTTTTTATGCTCCTTCCTGAGGCCTTTTTGACCCCCCTTTTGACCCCCTTTTTTTACCCCCCTTTTTGACCCCCTTTTGACCCCCTTTTTGACCCCCCTTTTTTTTTTGACCCCCTTTTTTGACCCCCTTTTTTGAACCCCTTTTTTTTACCCCCCTTTTTGGTTTTGGCCCCTCTTTGGGGTTTTGGCCCCACTTTTGGGTTTTCACCAATTCACCAATTTTCATTATTTCTTTTACCTTTATGCCACGATGTCAGGGCGCATCCAAGATTTTAGTCAGCTTTTTACCTGGACAAACGATTTTACAATTTTTCATGTTCGATATATCGAACGATATATCGAACGAAATATCGACCGAATAATCGGACAATATATTGATCGATTAATCGAAGCTGATTTGTCACATGAGTGACGTCATCTCAGAACATATATCCAAATTTTTTCTAAGTCATACATTTTTAAACTCCAGAATAAAATTTCAATTTCCAAGAGCCCGAGCTGGGATTGAACCCGAGACCTTTATGGTTGATGATCAGGTACTTAAGTCAACGCGCTACCGAGGCAATAGGAACGAACGAATGATTTCATCTTTTACAATAATAACTTTCTTATCTCTGACCACATTTGCCCTTTTAAATCTTGATAAGGTTTTTCGAGCATGCTTATTACATATACAAGGAAAGAAAAATGGAAACGAATTTTTCGGTGAAACTGAAAAAAAAAAATAAAAAATAAAAAATAAAAACACTAAAATAAAAAGAAAACGAAGTAATTTTTCGGTGAAACTGAAAAAAAATACTAAAATAAAAAGAAAACGAAGTAATTTGTTGTGAAACCAAAAAAAAAATAAAAACACTAAAATTAAAAGAAAACGAAGTAATTTTTTTGGTGAAACTAAAAAAAAATAAAAAAAAATAAAAAATAAATAAAAACACTAAAATTAAAAGAAAACGAAATAATTTTTCGGTGAAACTAAAAAAAAAACATTAAAATAAAAAAAACATTAAAAATAAAAAAAAAACGTTAAAATAAAGAAAAAAATTTTAAAAACATTAAAAAACCACAAAAACATTGAAATCATTGAAATCATTGATATCAAGAGCAACTCAACTCCGTTAAATCAGTCCGCACAGACACCCTTCCCAATCATACAGGCCACAGATACATCATTCTCATACACCCAATCCACAAAATTCAATCAATTTTATCAACACAAGACACAGAAAACAATATTTCTCAATCACATAGACTGCAAAATCAAGCAATTCATCATCACAAGTCGCAGAAACATCATTCTTATACACCTAATCCACAAATTTCCCTCAATTTCATCAACACAAGACGCAGAAAACAACATTTCTCAAACACATACCACATAAAACAATCAATTTCACCAAACCATACCAAACAATCAACCTTCTCAAGTACATAGGCAACAAAAATCAATCATCTCCGCTATTCCAAATCACAGAAACACCCTTCTCAAGCACATAGAAGACAAAAAACACTCAATTTCACTAGACCAAACACACAATTACCCTTCTCTAGCACATAGACATAAAAAAATCACTCAATTACGCTATACCAAATCACAGAAACTCCCTTCTTAAGCACATAGAAGACAAAAAACACTCAATTTCACTAAACCAGAACACACAAACAACCTTGTCAAGCACACAAACATCAAAAATCACACAACTTTACTAAAATAAGTCAAGCAAATGCCCTTCTCAAACACTCAGACTTCAAAATCACACAATTTCACTGAATCAAATCACACAATCACTCTTTCCAAGCACATAATCAACAAAATTCACTCAATTTCATTAATACAAGTCACAGAAACCAACATTTCTCAGTTACATAGACCACAAAAACCACTCAACTCCGTTAAATCAGTCCACACAAACACTCTTCCCAAGCATACAGGTCACAGATGCATCATTTCTCATTCATCTAATCTACAAAATTCAATCAATTTCATCAACACAAAACACAGAAAACAATATTTCTCAATCACATAGTCTGCAAAAATCAATCAATTCATCATCACAAGTCACAATTCACCAACCTCAGTCACACAAAGCACACACACACACACACATACGCGGCTATATTACGTTTTCACGACATATTTTTTGCTACCCCACTCACGGCGACCAAAACGCATTTTCCAGTGATAACACGACATTGTGCCAAATGCCACGACATTACGAACTGAGGTTTACACACGATACTTATCGATATATTTTTTCGATTTAAATGGCATTAGTTGAGTTCTTTATTATAAACTTCACTATTAAATGTTGAATATGCCAAAATCTTTTTAAATTTGCAATTGAAGCTATATATATATATATATATATATATATATATATATATATATATATATATATATATATAATATATATATATATATAATATATATATTATATATATATATATATATATATATATTTATATATATATATATATATATAATATATATATATATATATATATATATATATATATAATATATATATATATATATATATATATATTATTATATAATATATATATTATATATTATTATATATATATATATTATATATATATATATATATATATAATATATATATATATATATATATATATTTGTGTATTAAAATTTTATATTATTATTTATTATTATTATTATTATTATTATTATTATTATTTATATTATTATTATTATTATTCGAATCGAAAGGAATAATTCCCGATCTAAGGTTTTGGTACTTTTTTTTCTTAACTGGAACGTTTTTTGATACTTTTTCTCTTCGGAAATGATGAATAAATTAAATATTTACTAAAATATGTTATATATATTATATTTAAAAACAAATTTGTTAACGAAAAAACGAATTTCATTTTGATAATATTCAAATTCGAATCGCTAATATTGTATAATAAATGTTATTAGTGAAAGGGAAAAAATGAAGGTAAAAAAGTAGAATCTTATTTGCGATGCACTTCGGAAAAGTTGAAAAATTCAAGGTTTGATAAAAAGTGTCCTACTTAATAGAATTACTTCAAATTTTAATAGGTTAAAGATTTTAGTCATATAAATAACATATTAAATTTTTAAGAGTTTATTTTAAGTGGTTTCTGAATACGAAGGGCGTTTCGAATGAACATAATTGTTGAATATTATAACAAAAATGATAATAACGAAAAAGTGCTTAAAGTCATATTT
>SEYY01010591.1:7500-12500 GCA_009176605.1 Armadillidium nasatum
GGAGCTCTTGAGAAAGTGTATTTTATTCAGATGTAGAAGGTGCCGTCACATTTAAAGTGTAAAAACCCTTCCTGGAGTTTAAATTAAACTCAGGACTGACTGAAACCAACGAGCCGAAAAACATGATCTTTTAGACATCTAGGAGAGGACTTTAAAAAGATGGAAAATATGTTGGTCCCACTGACCTGGTGAAAACCCTTCCAGGGAGATGTATATTATATATATTTATATATATATATATATTATATATATATATATATATATATAATATATATATATATATATATATATATATTATATATATATATATATATATATATATATATATATATATATATATAATAAATAACGAAATAAAATGGAAGAATGAAGAAAAATAATAATAATAATAATAATAATAATAATAATAATAATAATAATAATAATAATAATAATAATAATAATAATAATAATAATGAAAATAATAATAATATTAATAATATAATAATAATAATAATAATAATAATAATAATAATAATAATAATAATAATAATAATAATAATAATACCTCCAGCAGTAACAACCTTAAATATACTCCAATATTACTGTTAGTATATAATAACACTTGTATTATAGGGATATCTACAGCATATAATGATAATAATACCATTTTATTTTTCTATGTTTGAGGGAAAAGTTCAGCTTTTGAAAATGATTAAAACAATAGTTCTGTAAAGAATGAACAGAATTAGAAAATTCAGATAACTTCAAATTAGAGAGGGGAAAAGAGGGTAGGATCTCCATTTTTTGATATAGATTAGATGAGCGAACACTTCCAGAAAAAGAGGGAAATTAAAATCGATTGGTTAACATGAAATATAAACTAATTAGTATACCATTTTGAGAAACGTGCAAACACCCACACACAAAAAAACACTCTTTTATAAGAACTTATATTCTTATATTTAATGCTTAAATGAATTGGAGGAAGGTGAAGAAAGAGGAATAGCTCCGCAATCATCCAAAGTGGAATATGAGCAAAGATATGAGAAAAGATTTCAGTTTTTGGATAAGGAATAAGACAGCTGTCTTACCGTCGTTGGAAATCATAAGTAAGAAAACAGAAGAAACAAAGTCAGAGTAGTAATTTTTTAAATTATTTTTTATTATTATTATTATTACTATTTTTTTTTTTTTTTTTTTTTTTTTTTTTTGCAAAATCTAAGAAAGAACGAACATAAGGAAGAAGAACCAGAAAGTTTATTTATTCTATTCTCAGAAAAGAATTCTTAGTGTTAAATAGGATTGATTTATAAAGGTTCCGTGATGAAATAAGAAAAAATGAGATTCTTGAGATTGTAAGGGAAGGAACTCCCTGAAGTTAACGTCTCTTCGGCATTTACCATTGAGGACAATCCAGATCCATTCGCAAATTTTATTCATGGTATTATACATTTACAGGTTTACAGTTTGACAGTAGGTCCTGTACTACTAAATTCAATAATAATCATAATAATAATATTGTGATAAGATTAACCAAGATCATAAGCTTCAGTGTAAGGAAAAGAGAACGGAGTCTTTGTCAATGAAATAAATATTAAATGTTGGTAATATTTTTTTTTACTAATTTATTTTCAAAATTAAAAAAAAATTATTATATATATAATATATATATATATATATATAATATATATATATATATATTATATATATATTATAATATATATATATATATATATATTAATATATATATATATATATATTATATATATATTAATATATATATATATATATATATATATATATATATATATATATATATATATATATATATATATATATATATATATATATATATATATATATATATATATATATATATATATATATATATATATATATATATATATATATATATATATATATATATATATATATATATATATATATATATATATATATATATATATATATATATATATATATATATATATATACTATATATATATATATATATATATATATATATATTATATAAAAAATAACTTCAAAATTCTATTAATATACAGAATAATTCATATTTAATATTACTTTAAATTAATATTTTAATTACCATAAATTTATGCTATTATTCAACAATAATAATTGAAAATAAAAAAAAAAAATAAAAATAATATATAATATATATATATATATATATATATATATATATATATATATATATATATATATATATATATATATATATATATATATATATATATATATTATATAATAATCTTCATAGAATGTATTTTTATATAAAAATAAATATGAAAAGTAATAATTTTAAAGACGGTATAAAAAGAAAATATTTCCAATATTAAAACATTCCTTGAATGAAACATAATTTCTAGGACAAAAAGAAGCCGGACAAAAATTTCAGTAAAAAATCAATAAATAGTTTGTTAGATAGATAAACAGACAATTAGATAGATATATAGATATATAGATAGATAAACAGATAGACAGTTAAAAAGACAGAAATAAATAGGCAGATATATTGTCAGAAAAAAAGACAAATAGATAGATAGATGGGTAGATAGATAGATAGATAAATAGATAGATAGATAGATAGATAGACATATAATAGATATATAGATAGATAGAATGATATATATATATATATATATATATATATATATATATATATATATATATATATATATATATATATATATATATGTAGATGAGCAGATAAGTAAATAGAGAGATAGAGATAGATACATTGAGAGAGTTAGATAGATAGACAGATATATAGATATTTTGAAAAAAATATAAAAATACATTTATCTGTCTATTTCAAAGATAGATAGAAAGATATATATTGATAGATAGATAGGCAGATGAATTGTTAGATAGATATATGGTTAGTTAGATAAATCAAAACTCAAATTTTAATTTCCTTTTTAACCCAAAATATTTTGTCCCTTATATATATATATATATATATATATATATATATATATATATATATATATATATATATATATATATATAATATATATATATATATATATATATATATATATATATATATATATATATAATATACTATAATAATATATATAATATATATATATATATATATATATATATATATATATATATATATATATATATATATATATATATATATATATATATATATATATATATATATATATATATATATATATATATATATATATATATATATATATATATAATATATATATATATATATATATATATATATATATATATATATATATATATATATATATATATATATATATATATATATATATATATAGTATTTTTACGGTATAAAAAAGTTTATAAAACATAAACAAAGGAGAATTAAACTTAAAAAGATTAAAATTATATTCTTTGCAAAAAAAAAAAAAAAAAAAAAAAAAAAAAAAAAAAAAAAAAAAAAAAAAATCTAAATTTTGAAAAGTCAGAAACAAACACTTGGTAATTTTGCACTTCTCGATTTATATTGTAAACTTTCATATAATATGAACCTCTATTTAAATGAATGACATTTTCCTTATTTAGCTGGAGATAAAATTTCCACTGTTTTCTTATAAAAACAATTTATTGCCATGCACATAAAAATAATAATAATAATATAATAATAATAATAATAATAATAATAATAATAATAATAATAATAATAATAATAATAATAATAATGATAATAATAATATAATAATAATAATAATAATAATAATAATAATAATAATAATAATAATAATAATAATAATAATAATAATAATAATAATAATGACACAAATTTACGTTCTAACACAAGCCAAAAATTCATTAAACCTATTTTACATTGAACAGTGAATTATTTATTATACTAATAATAATAATAATAATAATAATAATAATAATAATAATAATAATAATAATAATAATAATAATAATAATAATAATAATAATAATAATTACTGTGTGCTATGCAAGTCAAGTTGAGAAAACAGGAAAATGGAATTTGTTTCAGGCTTGAGAATGAGCCTAACTGCTGTGTCTGGGGTCAGAGCTGGACAGAGGAAGGATGAGACTTTTTAGAAAGGTTTGTAGCGCGAACCTTTTGTAAAGGAGGATGTATACGACTAAAGAGTTCAGAACAGCAGTGTGCATTGTGACACAGATAGTAAAGATACATGGATTCAACAATTCGACAAGGAGATGGAGAGTGGAGAATGTTAGAGAGTGCAAAATAGTTGATAAGATGATAAGCCCTGTAGAGTCCACTTTTCAAGAAGTTATATGAGTGGAATTATTTTTGATGGATATGCATAGTTCATACAGGGACAAGCAAAACCCTCAAAATGAGTAAGCAATTTGGGTGGAGTGAATAAATTTTTAAGGTGACTCAAAACATCAAAACAACCTCTTAGAAACTTGCTTTGGAAGATAAAGTGATCCTACAAAGAAAGATAACAAGAAAAAGAAACCCAGAAAATATTTTGGTCATAGGAAGATTTGAGTTGTGTGTTTTCGAAACTGTCATATAATTGCTTGAAAAATTATGTCGAACATAAAGTTATAGGATTATTTTTCCTTTCTTCAATTACATATACAATTAAAATCAAAAGTTGTTTGCACGAAGGCCACCACCCTCATAGCGTCAATTAACTACTTTTGGGTAGGACGTCTTTGAAGAAGAAACGAGTAATAAAGGTTCGGTGTATGATTAGATAAGTGATGAAGTATTAAGAGGAAGGTCATTACTGAAAAGTTGAAAAAGAGTTGGAGATAGGATAGATACTGAGGAAAACCACTATTAATAAAAACTGATTAATAATAGTAATTAATAATAGTAGTAATTAATAAGATGAACGGTGACTGTCCACAACAGTCATTATATAGATCAACCAGAAAGGAAATTAGAGAGAAGGATAAACACCAAAAAAAAAAAAGGAAGTTTAGAAATAAAAGCTTTTGTGCCAGACTCTATCTAAGCTTTCGATATGCTTAGCGCCATA
>SEYY01010591.1:22500-30000 GCA_009176605.1 Armadillidium nasatum
CTCTCTCTCTCTCTCTCTCTCTCTTTCTCTATATATATATATATATATATATATATATATATATATATATATATATATATATATATATATATATATATATATATATATATATATATATATATATATATATATATATATATATATATATATATATATATATATATATATATATATATATATATATATATATATATATAGGATAAGCTGGTCATTCGGAACAGTAGGGAATTTGCCTTATAAAGCAAATGCTTTCCTTTTTATTTTATTTATTTATTTATATATTTTTATTGCCGCTATAGATATTTATCAAAGGAACACTGGTGTAGACCTATAAAATAAACTATATATAATAAACCACAAGACAACAAAATCAAAGAGTATTCATACACTGTATGTTGTAAAATTTTATTTTTATTCAAAGAGAAGGTAATACTGTTCTTGAAATTTGGAGAAAAACCCTTGGTGATTTTGAAGGTTCAAAAATATTGACTCTTTAGAATATGCTTTTTTTGAAATCTTCATTTGAGATATAATTATATCACTTTTGAGTCTGGATAATCAATTAATTTAAAAGTAGGGATGCAGAGTCCATAAGTTTTTAGCTCGTTTACTCAATTAATAGTCTGAACAGCGTCATCTTATTCCTATAACCTTTATAATTTATCTAAGTATGTTTAAAGGTTTTTAATGTACTCTAAATCTGTTTGTTATTAGAATGTATAAAATAACACCTGTTTCATGTAATTTTGAAAATATATGCCCTGAAATACCATTACCCATGATCCATCACTCATTTTTAGAATACAATTTCCTTATAAATATTGCACCAGCATTTAACTAAATTTTCCTTCAAACATTTGCAACAATATTATTCTTCACATTCTTTACAATAAAAGAACTTTAATCTCTCCTCCCTCTAAAGTTTTAGGAACTCCAAACAGTTAATCTATCCTATTAATGCATTCTAAATTCTCAACATTTTCAGAACATTCCAAGCTCAAATTGTAAGGATTTAGTTATATGGTTGTAATACCTTGCCCTTCTGCTAATTTTATTTTCCTAAAAGATTCAAAACTGCAATTTGACCACTTAAAATCATCTTATTACTAATGATTTTCCCTGTAGAATTTTTTAAGTCGAATTCTGGTGCTTAAAAATTAGATTTCATTAACAAAAAGTGTTTTAAACTGTTAGAGATTGTGAATGCGCGGGTAAGTGATTTTAGACGTTGGTAATACATATATAGGGGGCTGATATAAATATTTATATATATATATATATATATATATATATATATATATATATATATATATATATATATATATATATATATATATATATATATATATATATATATATATATATATATATATATATATATATATATATATATAGTATATATATATGTATGTGTGTGTTGTGTGCATAATAAAAACGGAAATTGGTTTTAAAAAATAATCATTTTACTACTGTTATCGAGTGGTAATTAAATTTGCTCTCAGAGTTATCCAAGAAAATCATTTGCTTAATCGTAACTAAATTCATCAAAAAATATTTTTGTCTTTTTTAAAAAAACAGAAATTTTTTATCATAAGTTTTCACCACAAATGATCGATTTTGATATTTTGTTTATCTTCTTTTAATTTGAAAATAATAAAATAATATTTTGAAGTATATATGTTTGGAAAACATTGGATAGAAATTTGTTTACACAGTTTTGATTACTAACTAGCGATATTTCTCTTATATATATATATATATATATATATATATATATATATATATATATATATATATATATATATATATATATATATATATATATATATATATATATATATATATATATATATATATATATATATATATATATATAATATATATATATATATATATATATAGATATATGAAGAATTTTGAGAAGTTGTATATAACTTTAAATTAAGATATAAGGTGAAATATTATTGGCGGAAACATTTGATTCAGACTATTTTGAGAAAGACTTCCACTGAACTGAAAATAGCAAGTCTATTTACATAGAAAGTTTGCTTAGCAACAAGGGAATGAAAATCCCTTGAGAAGGTGAGACACAAGAGACACATTTCCATTCTCCAGGTTAGTATAAATGAGTATTGCATCGTTAGTGAAAAAAAAACATTGAATACATTGTTTGCAAAGTGAAGAACTAATTTCGTTGCGGAAGTAAATGAAGAAGGTTGAAGAGAAGTTCTGATGATTTGAAAGAACTTAATAATGATTTAAGGGACCAGTGTAAAAAAAAAGGACAGTATGTGGGGGATCATGGCAATAGATGAAATTTTAGGTTATTAACTTATGGGGAGGGTTCAGTTTAAAAAAAAAAAGTTTTTTAAGTTTTGACCGTTTTTTTATGAAATTTGCTGCAGGGTATATGCATTGTAAAGCACTTTTAACGATTTCTGATGTGATGTTTTTCTTTATCTATAACGGTTTGTAAATTTTTGGCTAAATTTTCCCCAAAAAAAAGTGAATAGGGAGGCCAAATCACTAGTCGAAATGACCTGAAAATTTAAATATATATTCTCAGCCCCAATGCAAGAAACGCTAGAATACGATATAATAAATAATTTTTTTTCCTAATTGGAAAAAAGTTATTTGAATTTGGATTTTATTTAAAAAAAAAAAAAGAAAATTGGGAAAATTTACCCATCGGGTCAAAAAAATAAAAAAATAAAAAAATAAAAAAATAAAAAAATACTACTCCTAAGGATTTTTTATTTTATTTTTTGGCAGGTGTTTGGGGTAGGTACAGAGCTACAACTTTCTCTCAATACATAATAATTCAATGTTATTTGTTCTTTTCGAGATATATCCTATCAAATTTTGGAAATCCTGAAATTTCTTCGAAAATTGGCCAAATTTGAGAGGCTCTTTCTCGAAAAGAACAAATAGCATTAAATAAAGAATTGAGAGAAATTTGTAGCTCTATACCTTCTCTATACATACTGAGAAAATGAATAAAGTCTTACGTGTAGTTTTTTCCGGAATGACAAAGTTTCAAAAAAGTAAAAAAAAAAAAATTCCGACAGTTGGTCAGGAAATGGCATATATCTTTTTTTTTTTCTTTTTTTTTTTTTAAAAATCAGATATCAGAAATTTGTTTTAACCTTTTGTAGTTAATACATTTGTGAATATACATTTCAATTCTCAGGTCATTTCGACCAGTGGTTTAGCCCCACAATTCATTTTAAAAAGGGGAAAATTTTCAAAAAAACTTTTAAACCGTTATTGTTAAGGAAAAACGTCAGAAATCGAGTTTTTTTCGGCTCGTGAAAATGCATAGACCCTGCAAATTTCAAGGTAATCGGTAGAAAATTAAAAAATTTTCAACATTGGACCCTCCCCATAATTATGGGAGATTTATAAATGTCTGTGTTGCGAAAAATTTAATTTATGAAATTTAAAAGAATTATAAAATGTACCCTCACTGAAAAAAAAGATAGACACAAAAGTTTTAAATATCTTTTAATTAAAGCTAACACACAACATGAAAGGTAAGCAAAAATTTAAGAACCTGAAAGCACAAGAATTGAGATGCTTATTTTAAATTAAAAATTTTATATATATGTTAATTGTATATCAAGATAAATTTCCTGAAAGGAAAAAAGAGTCGTCCCAGAAGCAGACTAGTTCAAAAATTTGTTAAAATATTTCCTATTTTAATGGTAAATGAAATGTGAAATATACAAATAAAACCCCACAGGAAAATTAAAACATAAATTTTTAAAACAGAGCGAGGCTTTCGAAGGAACAATCGTTCTTCCTCTTTCAGGCTCAAGTTAATACTGTATTAAGTTTAAAACTGTATTAAACTTGAGCCTGAAATAGTAAGGACGGTTGTTCCTTCAAAAACCTCGCTCTGTTTTAAAAATTTGTGTTTTAATTTTCCTGTGGGGTTTTAATTGTATAAAACAAAACACGGTTATAGTGTTCTTTTTGTCCTAAATGTGAAATATGTTATTGAAAGAATAAACTTTTTTGAATTTGAGTTTGAAGATGTGATTGTACAGAGGTTTTGCATTATTGGAAATTACTTTCTCCTAATATTGTCTCTACTTTTTTCTAAAAATATATTGAAAAAAAAAAAAAAAAAAAAAAGTAAAAAAAAAAAAAAAAATTTCATACAGAGTAAAAGGCTAATTTTAATGACTGAAATTTCTCTTGTTCTATTCTTCATTTTAATTCATCTTAGTTATTCCTGAAAAAAAATAATTAAAAAAAAAATAAATAAATAAATAAATAAATAAAAAGTTCACCCCAAAAAATATTACAAAAATATCAAAGCAAATTCGCGAAGCTATTCTTTTTTATAATTAATATGCCTTTCCGGAGTTGAAAATATTTTGACATTTTTATAATTTTTCATTTGTTGAGACAATTTTTCCAGTATAGTATTTAATGTATATTACAAAATACATAATTTTTATTTTCCTACATGAGTGCTTTTTGGGGTGTTTGCCTTCATTCACTTTTTTCCAATGTTTATTTTGAATTAAGTAAGCTATATGTAATAAAATAATATCAATGTAGAATCTTTTTAATTATATACCGGATTTGAAAGAACATTTGAAAGAAATAGTTTTGCTTACAAAGAAATAGTTTTGTTTATAAAAAAAAATAAAGTATGGTAATATATATTAAATTGGATGTGAAGCTCAAAAAATAAACATATATAATTTCTTACTTTTTTTTTTCATTTTAATATTTTTTGCGGGTAAAATTAATATTTTTTTAGTATTTACTTTTAACATTTTAATAATGTAAATCATTTTTTCTACTTTAATCAGCTTTAAAATTTAAAAAATTGGAAATCTAACAAAAAATATAAGAAAATAAGTAATGCAAATAAAGGCAATTAATTATATCAAAGTTATTAAATAATATTCACATAAAATAATTGTCATACATTTTATTACTATGAAATAAAATATTATTATTATAATTGTTATTATTATTTTTATTATTATTATTATTATTATTATTATTATTATTATTATTATTATTATTATTATTATTATTATTATTATTATTATTATTATTTGCATTACAGTCCTCTTTGAAAAGTGTTCTGTCATATATATAGTGAAGGAATACAGGAGTCGTGGAGTCACAAAGCTTTGGTGCCTAAGCAAAAATAATTTTTGGGTCTACCGGATTCGGAGCCGAAGGTGGAGCTGAAGCCGAAGCCGAAGCCGGAGCCAGGAGCCGGAGTCGAAGATGAATAAAAAAAATTTGTTTTTACTATAAACTAAAAGGATTTCATAGCTAGAACTAGAACTGGGAATATTAAAATGATGGAACTAGAATCTCAACAGACAAAAAATAAATAAATAAATAAATAAATAAATAAATAAATAAATAAATAAATAAATTTATAAAATAAGAATAAAAAAAATAAAAAAATAAAAAAATAAAAAAAATAAAAAATAAAATAAAATTTTTTTTTTTTTTTTTTTTTTTAAAATAATAAAATATTTTTTTTTTTCAAATTTTTTTTTTTTTTTTTTTTTTTTTTTTTTGTAGATATTTTTAAACACTGTAATTAGGCACTGTGGCTTGATCCCTGCCTTTTATAATATGTTTTAACGTTATATATATATAATATATATATATATATATATATATATATATATATATATATATATATATATATATATATATATATATATATATATATATATATATATATATATATATATATATATATATATATATATATATTGTCTTTTGTGTGGTTGCGCTGGACGTATCCAAGGCTTTTGACCAGGTATGGTATGCGTCGCTGCTCTCCAAGCTCCCTTCCTTTGGGTTTCCTCCTTCCCTTTGCTTACTCTTGTCTAATAAAGTAGGAGATAAAACAGAACCTTGAGGAACACCACAGTTGACAAAAAAAGAGGAAGATGTCGTTCCATCTACAAGTGCTGAAATGGAACGATCTGAGAGAAAACTATAGTTTTCTCACAGATCGTTCCATTTCTGCACTTGTAGATGATGCGACCTCTTCCTACTTTTCTGTCAACTGTGGTGTTCCTCAGGGTTCTGTTTTATCTCCTACTTTACTCTTACTTTTCATTAACGATCTTCTCCACTGCACTTCTAGCTCTGTTCATTCTTATGCTGATTACTCAATTCTACATTCTTCTACTCATTAAAAATCTGCTCCCTTTTTTTCTACTAAAGTTGCTTCTCGTCTTCAACTTTCCGATTCTATTCTTGCTGATCTGGAGAGGATTTCTCGGTGGGGTCATAGCAACCTTGTGAAATTCATCCTTTTAATTAATAACTCAACTTCTTCACATCTCCCTCTCAAAAACACCTCCTAACTTTCCTATCCTCTTCGATGGCTCTCCCGTCTCACCTGTAAATAACATTAACATTCTTGGTCTAAACATAAACAACAAACTTTCTTGGAAACCACATATCACAATGGTTGCTAAAGCGGCCTCTAAGAAGCTGGGAATTCTCTTCAGTTTGCGAGAATTTTTTTCTTCTGAGCAGTTACTCAAAGTATTTAATTCGCCCTTGTATGAAGAACTGTTCTCACCTTTAGGGAGTCTCCGGCTCCTCCTCTCTCCTGGATAGGGTTGAGACTAAAGCTAAAAGATTAATAAACTGTCCCCTACTTTCAAACTCTCTTGACCCCCTATCTCTGTGACGTGACGTTGGCGCACTATCTCTTTTCTATAGGTACTACAATGGCAGGTTCTAGAGGGAATTGGCCTCTCGCATTCCTCCACCATTGCGTCGTCCTCGTTGCACAAGAGGTGCTTTGCTTTCGAACCAATTTTGTGTGGATGTGGCAAACCCCAGGCTAGCCCGTTGTGGTGCCTCCTTCTTCCCAGCCAGCTCTGTTCTGTGGAACTCTTTACCATCATCTATTTTTCCTCCTGAATTTAATCTTCCACTCTTCAAGGCTTCCGTCTGTGCTCACCTGAGGGATGTGCGTTAGGTGCGTGTTTGAGTGAGTTTTCTTCCTCTATGTGTGTGCTGCCTCCTTGAAAAGGGCTCTGCTCGTGAGTAAGGAAAAAAAAAGAAAAATGGATCTCTAATATTAATAGGTCAAAGAGCTGCATTTACAAGTGAAGTTCCAACCGAACGTACTCATAAAAGAGAAAATGAAAGAAGAAGTCAAAGAATGTTAGGAATATAAAAGATAGAAGAGAATATTATAAAAATATTTTATGGTTTAGTATTGTTTTCTAAAGCAAAACTCAGTATTATATATTAAAACTTTTTGGAAAATTATTCATTTGGTTTTGAAAACATCTTTTAATAAAAGCTCGCGATATAAACACATTTCCATCTCGTTTCTTTTCACTTGAAACAATTTGTAACAAAATTTAAAAAAAGAAAATCCAAATTATATCACATTAATTTTTAAAGTCTTTGGGACAAAAAAAAAAAATAAATAAATAAATAAAAAAAAAAAAATTAAAAAAAGCACCAAACACAGCTTAAATT
>SEYY01010591.1:35000-36187 GCA_009176605.1 Armadillidium nasatum
ATTTCAATTTTATTAAGTATATATTATAATCACTCACTTTTTACATTTTCTGTAAGAAATATATATATTAAAAATTTTGATTTTACATTTGAGATATAAATTTCAATTACTGTTAGTATATTTTTAAATTAATTGAGATATAATTTTAATGGTAATGATTATTAAAAGAAAATTTAATTAATAATAAAAACCTACTATTTACTTTTAAAAATTTATTATTAGTAATTTACTATTATTATTAATTTACTTTTAACACGGGTTTGTGTGCGCCAGTTCGATCCCACTAGCGTATCCTAGGAATACTCTGCCTAGAAAAGTTCCTCTCCTAGAATAGGGCTTTGCAGGTGAGATACGAATTTTTATTTAAAATAAAAATATATAATAAAAATAATTATGAAAAATTTAATGAAAAAAATTTATAAATTCAAAGTTCAAGGGGGAAAAAATCGAACATAAAATTGAGGAAAGAAAAATCAGTTAAAAAAAAATCAGTAAAATGGGGAGAAAAATTAATTTTAAGTGCATATTAGGATTAATTATTAGTTCATTTTCATTTTAAAGTTTTAATATTGTCATCGGTATTGGAATTAAAAAATACTGTTTTGGGGGTAATTTTTTTTTTGTATTTTTTAATATCATTAGAATTGTAATAAAAAAAATACTGTACTTGGGGTAAAAATTTAAATATTAATTATGCTATTGATATTGAAAAAAGGAAAAAAAAATGGTTTATTTGAAGTGGGATTTTACCACTTTAGTGAAAAAAAAAAATAAAAAACCTTGTTCTACTTTATTATTTTTATGTGCAACTCTCCGATAGGAAGGAAGATTATATATATATATATATTATATATATATATATATATATATTATATATATATAATATATATATATATATATATATATACATATATATATATATTTTATATTAATATATATTATTATTATATCATTAATAAAATAAAATCTATATGAAACGTGAGTGAAGCCTGCTATATTACTCAACGATTTAAAACATGGGAAGCAGTCAAATTAATATTTTAAATATTATTTTCTTACAAAATTAATAACTAAATAAATAAATAAAAAACATTTATAAGGATTAAAATTTTTAATAAGCCAAAATTTTAATATTTCATAATTATTATTTCTTCTTCTTCTTCTTCTTATTATTATTATTATTATTT
>SEYY01010592.1:0-20000 GCA_009176605.1 Armadillidium nasatum
CGGAGGTTTTGACCCATTACTACTATATATATATATATATATATATATTATATATATATATATATATTATATATATATATATATATATATATATATATATATATATATATATATATATATATATATATATATATATATATATATATATATATATTAGTGATGGCATCCGCATCCGCATCAAGTAGCATCTCTTCAAAATTAACATCCCGCATCCGCATCAGCATCCGCATTCGCATCTGCACTTTCGAAAATTCAACATCCGCATCCTCATATGAGTAAATATGACATGCAATCCATCACTAATTATATATATATATATATATATATATATATATATATATATATATATATATATATATATATATATATATATATATATATATATATATATATATAAAATTAATGTCTGCTATTGGACTCGAACCAACAACCTTTAAGATGGTAAATCTAGCGCGCTGACCACTCTGCTACGGAAGTACAAAAGGGAATCGCACTGGAACTTGCTCATGATCTAAAGTCATGACGTCAAGCCCAAAGGACTCCCCCGACTGCAACACGAGCAAGGGGCAACGGGGTTGAAGGTCGAGTCCATCACTCGCAGACATTTATATTCAAGATTTTAAAGTCTGCAATAACCTCTCACAGACTATTTTCTATATAGAAATTAATGTGGTCAGCGCGCTAGATTTACCATCTTAAAGGTTGTTGGTTCAAATCCAATAGCTGACATTAATTTTCCATATAGAAAATTACCCTCCCTAAAAGCTCACTTGTTCCTCACCCATCCCTTCACTTCTCAATTCTTCCATTCTTGTCACTAACATCTTCCAAAAAATCTTTCCTATCATGCTTAGCAGTCTAATCCACGTATAATTTTTACAAACCATCATATCACCTTTTCCTTTGTATATGGATACAATGCAAGAGTTCTGCCACTCCTTAGGCACTTTCCCTTCTCTCCAACACACATTAAATATTCTCAACCAAGCCAGTATATATATATATATATAATATATATATATATATATATATATATATATATATATAATATATATATATATATATATATATATATATATATATATATATGTAAAGTTATATATATTAAGTTAAGATTAAGTTAATATGCGAAGAAACTGTTTACCAAGGCAGGTTTCAAGGTCGGAGGCACAAGTTTTGAAAATCATAGGAGAGATACCGTCAAGATCAAATGATTTTTTTAATTTTAAACTCGAGAGGGAGAAAGAACTAACACTTTGGAAGAAATTATAATCCTGATCATGAATTGGAGAGAGGTGTAGAAGGAAGAGCTGTTTTGGAATCTTCCAGAGAAAGAGAGAGAGAGAGAGAGAGAGAGAGAGAGAGAGAGAGAGAGAGAGAGAGAGAGAGAGAGAGAGAGAGAGAGAGAGAGAGAGAGAGAGATTTGATTCAAAGGTTTTAACGACGAATCCAGATTTTAATATCTGTCTAAGCAATTTAAAAGATCTTGAGTCAGGTACCGAAACGGGAACCGAAGAACTTTTAATCAAACTTTGTCATTGTAACTTTACGAAAAACAGCAATATTTTATCTCCAACCTTATTCTTACTTTTCATTAACTATCTTCTCCACTGCACTTCTAACTCTGTTCACTCTTATGCTGATGATTCAACTCTGCATTCTTCTACTCATTTCAAATCTGCTCCCTCTTTTGCTTCTAGAGTTGCTTCTCGTCTTCAACTTTCCAATTCTATTCTTGCCGATCTGGATGGGATTTCCCGGTGGGGTCATAGCAACCTTGTGAAATTCAACTCTTTAAAAACTCAACTTCTTCATATCTCCCTAATTATAAATGGGGACCGAAGAACTTTTAATCAAACTTTGTCATTGTAACTTTACGAAAAACAGCAATATTTTATCTCCAACCTTATTCTTACTTTTCATTAACGATCTTCTCCACTGCACTTCTAACTCTGCTCACTCTTATGCTGATGATTCAACTCTGCATTCTTCTACTCATTTCAAATCTTCTCCCTCTTTTGCTTCTAGAGTTGCTTCTCGTCTTCAACTTTCCAATTCTATTCTTGCCAATCTGGATGGGATTTCCGGTGGGGTCATAGCAACCTTGTGAAATTCAACTCTTTAAAAACTAAACTTCTTCATATCTCCCTCTCAAAAACACCTCCTAACTTTCCTATCCTCTTCGATGGCTCTCCCGTCTCACCTGTAAATAACATTAACATTCTTGGTCTAAACATAAACAACAAACTATCTTGGAAACCACATATCACAATGGTTGCTAAAGCGGCCTCTAAGAAGCTGGGAGTTCTGTTCAGATTGCGAGAATTTTTCTCTTCTGAACAGTTACTCCAAATATATAAGGGTCTTATTCGCCCTTGTATGGAGTACTGTTCTCACATTTGGGGGGGCTCCGGCTCCTCCTCTCTTCTGGATAGGGTTGAGTCAAAAGCTAAAAGATTAATTAACTGTCCCCTACTTTCTAACTCTCTTGACCCTCTGTCTCTGCGACGTGACGTTGGCGCTATCTCTTTTCTACAGGTACTACAATGGCAGGTGCTCGAGGGAATTGGCCTCTCGCATTCCTCCACCATTGCGTCGTCCTCGTTGCACAAGGGGTGCCCTGCTTTCGCACCAAATTTTGTGTGGACGTAGGAAATCCCAGGCTAGCCCGTTGTGGTACCTCCTTCTTTCCAACCACCTCTATTCTGTGGAACTCTCTACCTTCATCTATTTTTCCTTCTGTATTTAGCCTTCCACTCTTCAAGGCTTCCGTCTGCGCCCACCTGAGGGCTGTGCGTTAGGTGTGTGTGTGTTTAAACGTGTCCTCTCTATGTGTGTGTGCCCCCTCCTTGAAAAGGGCTCTGCCCGTGAGCGGTGGCGTTCTGTAAAAAAAAAAAAAAAAAAAAAAAAGAAAATTAATTATAAAATATTTTTTTTTTTTTTTTTTTTTTTAAAATATTATTAATATAATAATATATATATATATATATATATATATATATATATATATATATATATATATATATATATATATATATATATATATATATATATATATATATATATATATATATATATATATATATATATATATATATATATATATATATATATATATATATATATATATATATATATATATATATATATATATATATATATATATATATATATAGTGGAGAAAGATTGATGCTGGAAGGGGGTGTGAGTGTGGTAGAATTGATGGCAAGATTATTTATTTATGTTTGGCAACGGGTGTGGAACCTCAAGATTGGCAGGATGCATGTGTGGTTCTTTTGTATAAAAGTACGGGTGATAAGATTGAGTGTGGGAGTTATAGGGGGATAAGTTAGTGTTGTGGAGAAAGTGTATGGAAGAATTTTACTGAATAGGGTAGGGATGAATGCATTAATAGGAGAGGAACAGGGGGGTTTCAGAGAAGGAAGGGGTTGTATGGATCAGGTTTTTACTTTAAGAGTGATTGAAGAGAAAAGTAGAGATAAAAAGAAGAATGTGTACATGTTCTTTATGGCCCTAGAAAAGCTTACGAAAGGGTAGATAGGAATAAACTGTGGGAGGTCCTGAGTCAGTATGAAATTGAGGGGAAAGTACGGGAAGGTATTAGAGCATTTTATAGGAATAAGCAGGGCATGTGTGAGAGTAAACAGAATGGATACTGAGTTTTTTTTATGTAAATAATGGTCTAAGATAGGGTTGTGTAATGTCTCCGGAGTTATTTAATTTATTTATTGTCAAAATGGTGAGAAAAATGGATAGGGTATGGAAAGGGGTGAGAATGAGGGAGCATGATGATATGTAGGATGCAAATGTGTTTTGAGGATGATGTGGTACTTTTGGCTGAGACAGGAAAATTTGAAAGTATTCGAGGATGAATTTGTAAAGTGTTGTGATGATTTGGGCTTAAGAGTAAATGCGGTAAAAGTAAAGTGCTGTGGATGAAAAATGTGTAGGGAGCGGAGAGGGGTGTGGATGAGGGAGATGATTTACAAATTAAAGTGGGTAGGGAGAGATTGGTGCTAGTCATTTTATTTAATTAAGTATCTGGGAGTGATTTTTGGAGAGGGTGATGTTAGTATGGGTGATAAAGTTGGTCATAGAATAAGAGAAGTGGGAGAAGGTGTTGGGTGGTTTGAGGGATGTTGTATACCGGTGGTTATGTATGGGAGTGAAGTATAGAGGTTGAACGATAGGAAGAGAAAAAAATAGAAGTTTTCGAAATGAAAGTTCTGAGAGCGGTTTGTGGTGTTGGTAAGAGAGATAGAGTCAGGAATGTTAGAATAAAAGAAATGTGTGGATGGAGAAAGAGTATGAGTGAAAAAGCTGAACAAAGTATGCTGAGATAATTTGGGCATGTTTATAGGATGAATGAAGAGAGAATGGCTAAAAAGGTGTTTGTTTCAGAACTGGAGGGTGTAAGAGATAGGGAGAGACTGAGGGGAAGTTTGATGAGTAATATTCAAGGAGCTGAACTGGAATGAATGAGGGATGAACTGGAAGGAGGGTGTGCGGTTGACAGAGGATAGGAATGAATGGAAAAGATTGGTTAAGGGGTGAGTGTTTGGATGGATGTGGCTTGCGATAGACACCACCCCACGATCTTGGGAAAGGTTGTTGGTATATAAAAAGGAATATATATATATATATATATATATATATATATATATATATATATATATATATATATATATATATATATATATATATATATATATATATATATATATATATATATATATATATATATATAGTGTGTGTGTGTGTGTGTGTGTGTGTGTGTGAAGAACTTGTTGAAAAAGAAATTTCGTGACTAAACTGGTGAAAAAGATTCTTATTTGGCTCGACTATTTTCGTCCGAGAAACTTTTTTCAGCGTTTCTTGCTATTTCATCATATAGATTTTGAATCAGGATTTTTACTTAAAAAGTTTTGGAAGAAATAACAAAACTTTTTCTCTTTTTTTCAAAATAATTCATACATTAAATAAAAATTTACTTTTCATGTTTTCAAGTTTGATGGAATAATAATAATAATAATAATAATAATAATAATAATAATAATAATAATAATAATAATAATAATAATAATAATAATAATAATAATAATAATTAATTAATTATTATATTATTATTATTATTATTATTATTATTATTATTATTATTATTATTATTATTATTATTATTATTTATTATTATTATTATCAGGAAGCTATGTTTCATTGTGTTGCCAGTTTTACATTTCATGATCAAAAATTTCAAGAAGTTTCATACAAGAGCCTCAAAAAAGACGAAACAAATTGACAAAGTTCGTTCACTTTTGCTTTCCGACATTAACTTTAATTTTAGATATTTTTTGCTCTTCTCCTTTTCCAAATATATTTTTCCTCATAAAAGAAATGATGGCAAGCAATAAACGAATTTAAAAATAGAAGTTTATTTAGCCTAAATAGAATGCTGGACAAGGAAGAAAACCATTACTTGACAAATATTTTCTCAATTTTCAAGGGAAACCAATTATTAATTGAGTAATTTTCTTACCAAAAAAAAAAAAAATTGAGAACAACGCCGGGTCAAGGACTTGAAAGCATCCTAGACTAATTGAGTTTATATATATATATATATATATATATATATATATATATATATATATATATATATATATATATATATATATATATATATATATATATATATATATATATATATATATATATATATATATATATATATATATATATATATATATATATGGGAAAAATAAGAATCTTTTCTTCTTTCTAAGTTTAATACAACTCTATGATTGGAACCCCTCCAGTACGTCCTATACTCCTTGAACAATTGAAGGTTTATGTCTATTTTTGGTAAAATCGAAAATTCTTATCTCTATTTCAGGAAATAATTAGTTTTTAGGTAAGAAGGATTGTATTTAAAACAAACAGTAGATTTGACTTTGTAAAATTCTGATAGAAAATGAGATTTTATGAAATGAAATTTTCTTGAATCTTGTGTTTGGAGGGAGATAAATAATATGGTCATTTTATTTTATGTGACTTAAAATTAGTTTTTTAAGGTTAATAAGGTTATATATATATATATATATATATATATATATATATATATATATATATATATATATATATATATATATATATATATATATATATATACTATATATATATATATATATATATATATATATATATATATATATATATATATATATATATAGGAAGGGTTTTCACCCTGTCAGTGGAACCAGCATCTTTCCCCATTTGCTTGAAGAAGTTCTCCCAGAGCCCTCCAAAAGATCAAGTTCTTCGGCTCGCCGGTCCCCATGCCGGTCCATGAGTCCTATCCAGACTCTTCAGGTAGGGTTTTCACCCTTTCAGTAGGACCAGCATCGTTCTCAAACCAACCTCCAAACACTCTCTCCCAGGGGTCTTCAAAAGATTGCGCTTCTCCGAGCAATGGTTCCCAATGCTGGTTCTGGAGTAGTTACAAGCCGTTGACAGAGAAATCACAAGGCCGGATGGCTAGTCCTGTCGTCCTTGCATTTAGTTCTCTTCACATGATCCGATCCTGTCGTCGATTTTCAAACTCTTGTTTTTAAATTTCAAATTCTTAATGTTAAAGTTTAATTTTTCATTAAAAGACGAAAGTCCATTATATTGAAAGATTTGTTGCTCCTCTATAAATTTTGATATATAATAATTTTATCGAAACTTATTTAATTTATTTTTTTTAATGCAAAAATATTTTCAAAAATTCTAATTTTAAAATAAATTTTAGCTATTAGTTTTTCAAATTTTGTTCAATACTATCTGAATGCATAAACCTTCTCTCTTCTTTTCTCTCCTCAATCTTCTTTCTGATTCTTCTCGCTTTTCTTTTCCCATCTATCTTTAGGCACATCTACTCTCGACGACGGCCGAATCATATATATATATATATATATATATATATATATATATATATATATATATATATATATATATATATATATATATATATATATATATATATATATATATATATATATATATAATATATATATATATATATATATATATATATATATATATATATATATATATATATATATATATATATATATATATATATATATATATATATATATATATATATATATATATATATATATATATATATATATATAATATATATATATATATATATATATATATATATATATATATATATATATATATATATATATATATATATATATATATATATATATATATATATATATATATATATATATATATATATATATATATATATATATATATATATATATATATATATATATATATATATATATATATATATATATATATATATATATATATATATATATATATATATATATATATATATATATATATATATATATATATATATATATATATATATATATATATATATATATATATATATATATATATATATATATATATATATATATATATATATATATATATATATATATATATATATATATATATATATATATATATATATATATATATATATATATATATATATATATATATATAATATATATATATATATATATATATATATATATATATATATATATATATATATATATATATATATATATATATATATATATATATATATATATATATATATATATATATATATATATATATATATATATATATATATATATATATATATATATATATATATATATATATATATATATATATATATATATATATATATATATATATATATATATATATATATATATATATATATATATATATATATATATATATATATATATATATATATATATATATATATATATATATATATATATATATATATATATATATATATATATATAATATATTATTATATATATATATATATATATATATATATATATATATATATATATATATATATATATATATATATATATATATATATATATATAATATATATATATATATATATATATATATATATATATATATATATATATATATATATATATATATATATATATATATATATATATATATATATATATATATATATATATATCTATATATATATACTATATACTCTACTGGTAAATTTGGAACACACTTCCTTCATCTATTTTCCCAACTACTTATGACTTAAGCACCTTTAAACGCCGTGTATCAGGTCATGTCGGCCTTTAATTTGACCATGTTTCCGACTTTCCTCCCAACTCTGGTGGAACAACGGTAGGCCTCTGGCCTTTGCCCACCAGAGGAGAAATAAAAAAAAAAAAAAAAAAAAAAAAATATATATATATATATATATATATATATATATATATATATATATATATATATATATATATATATATATATATATATATATATATATATATATATATATATATATATATATATATATATATATATATGAATCGAAAGACCTTAACGTCTACATTGCAAATTTGAAAGTTATTGCCTGCTGAATGATATTCGTTAGAAGTTATATACAAAAGAAGATATTATGTACCGTATACTTCTGATTCGTCATTTATGATTGATTTTTTAGCAAAAAATGAATCCAAAGGAGGATATAATAATTAAATTTAAACAATTATTCATAATATTATGAAAAAAATGCAAATGAAAGGTGTTTACGGCCACAGAGGTGGGCAAAAACCCCGTAAAGTCATCCCTTTACATCTGTTGAAATGGAACCCAATGGCTGGTTCAAATTTTAGCAATAAAATTTGCAACAATGCTAAATGAGCTCCCATTCAGGCATGTTTTTTAGATAATAGATGGGAAACCATCAGGACCATATACCTTTCAAGGCACTATTGGGCATGAAATTCAAAAAGATTTAACTAACTGTGAGATGGTACACTTCAAATTGCACAGATCCCCAAAGATATTGTTATGCAACTTAGTACAGACCAAAAATATCTCTATGACATGTGCCTTAGTATAAAACATGGACATATGTCATCATCATTAGCCATTAAATCTCCTGGTGCACTTCATCATTCCAGATAGCTAACAACAGCCAATCGAATCATAAGACTTATGTATCTACTCAGACTCAAGGTGAAAACTCTTGAAAACCTAGTAAATATTGCAATGCAAATTTATGTTCCTGGTTGGTTCTGGATAAAGAGTCATCCGAAGGCAACTGATGGAGCCCATAACTTTTCGTATTTAATAAATCTTCTTAAGGGAGCAGATAAAAAATATGCAGTGCTTCTGAACATAAACTTTAACAAAATTCCTATTTTGCTCCCTTTGAAAATATATTACTAGGGATGGTAACAGACGACAGAAAATCGATCAGGGAGTTAGCTGTGAATCACAAAATTCAAGCAAGAGGTCAGAATACCACTGAAAGAGCTTTTCAGCTAACAAAAACACTAAACTTTAATGCAGAGGACTACTCGAACATGATTGAATGGGAGAAGTAAATGATCACTCAACCACCAATTAATTATCAAGGACTTTTTTTAACGAAGAGATTTATAATATTGCATCTGAGCCCGTTCAAACAATAAAATTTTCATGCCACAGCCAAGGAGTGGAGCGTGCAGTAAATATTGTACCACAATCTTCAATACGTAGAATCGGATACGAAAACAGACATGAATATAACTTAAATTTAATTTTGGATTGAGTTTTGCAATCGGAACGTTCAAAAATAGTAAAAACAAATTCTTCTTCTTTTAGTGTGAAAAAAACTATTATTCCCCTAATTATAAAAAATCTTAACAATGAACTCGACACATCATCCATTACGCTATCAAAATGCCCTACGCAATCTAAAAAAATAATAAAGACATAATCATTAGACAAGCTGACAAAGGTGCAGGTGTTGTTCTGATGAACTACACTGATTATATAGAAAAAGCCGAAATAATATTAAATATTACTACTACATACGAAAAATTGAATTGTAATCTTCTAAATTCCCAAAATTATTACTTTATTACTGTCAAAAATCTACTCCCTATTGAAATATATAAAAAATTAATAATTGACAATCCATCATTGCCATATTTTTATGGTATCCGAAAATTGTATAAGCCCAATATCCCTTTACGTCCCATCATTTCCTGTACCAACGATAATTTTTGTAAATTAAACAAATGGCTTGCTAAATTAATTTCCTCTTTATTAGGAAAAATTTCTGATTCTCATATTAAAAACTCTTTCCACTTTAAAACACGTATTGGTACCACAATCCCCACCAACCATGTATTAATCAGTTTTGATGTAGTGAATTTATACACCAATGTACCAATCCGTAATTCCTTGAATTTTTGGCCACAAAATTAATAAATATTGTCCTGCCCATTCCCGTTAATAATTTTATTCTTTTACTTGAAATGTGCTTGAAACAAAATGTTTTTTCATTTAACAACAAGTTTTATAGACAAATTTTTGGTGCTGGCATGGGCAGCAGTCTCAGTTCAATTGTTGCCAATATATATTGGAGTTTTTCGAGTCTTTACTGTTATCAAACATACCTTCCTTCCACTCAATCTTTTCTTGGTTTAGATACGTAGATGACGTGATTGCAATTGTTCCCAGTGATTTCCTGTAATTGATTTTGTCGCTCAAATGAATGATTTAACTCCCTCTATAAAATTCACATATGAATGTCAAATTAATAACCGTATTTCATTTTTAGATCTGAATATTCTGCAAAATAACACATCCCTTACATTTAAAATATTCAGAAAACCGACCTCCTAAAACCAACTTTTGCATTCTTTCTCCGACCACTCCAACTATATCAAGAAGAACATAATCTTCAATTTCTTCTCTCGTTCTTTTTTACTCACAGATCCTTGCTTTATAGATGAAGGAAACATATATGTTTTCCAACTCTTTCTGAACCTCGGATATTTACATGACTACATCCAAGCACAATACCGAAAAGCACGTCTTCCACCTTTATAATTGTCATACTCCATCTATCGTGTCGAGCCCCAAAATATAATCATACTTCCTTACGCAAAATCGCTAAATTTAAGTTGAAAAACATTCTTAACATTAACCTTATTTTAACATTCCCAGACACTTTTCATTCAAATTTAATTAGGAACAATATATCCAAAATAGTACCAGCAGGAAGTGTGTATAAAGTTGATTGTGACACTTGTCACAAATCTTATATTGGTGAGACTCTAAAGACTTTACAATTTCGCATTTCACAACATAAAGCTGATATTCAAAGACAAAATCTAAGTAATGCGTTTTTTTCACACATCACTGAAAATCACATTATCAATTGGAACAGTTCTCGGTTTATATATCTTTCTAAAAATAAAAATATCTTAAGACTAGTTGAATCATTTTATATTAAAAAAAATATTAACAATTTTAATTCTTCCACCGGCTTTCTTTGAGCGAGATGATTTTACTTTTAATTTTCTGTAGACACTTTTATGACCTACTTCCTTATACTGTATATATTTTTAATATACCTCTTGTTATTTATTGTTTTTGATGTAATTCTTATTTTCTATTCTTTGTTTTTTATTTTTATTTTATTTTTATTCTTGTTTTTATTTTCATTTTTTTTTTTTTAACCTAATTTAAAGTCGTACATCTTTATATATTCCTGTGAATTTGTGTATATATATATGTATGTGTATATTGTACATATATTATATATATATATATATATATATATATATATATATATATATATATATATATATATATATATATATATATATATATATATATATATATATATATATATATATATATATATATATATATATATATATATATATATATATATATATATATATATATATATATATATATATATATATATATATATATATATATATATATATATGTCTCCTCTGGTGGACAAAGGCCGAAGACCTACTAAATTCCACCAGAGTTGGGGAATATTCCGGATAGGATCGCTAATGGCCAACGTGACCCGATACACGGCGTTTAAAAGTGTGCAAGTTTGGGGTCGGAGAGTTGGAGAGAGAAAGGATGAGACTGTGTAGAAAGTCGTGTCGCACGAGCCCTTCTCAATGGAGGAGGTATGCGACGTGAGAGTTCAGAAGAGCAATGTCCGTTGTAATAACGATTGTAAAGAGAGTGACGCAACAGTTCGACTGGGAAGAAAGAGATTGGAGAGAGTTAGTAAGAGCAGGAGAATTGTTGAAACGAAAAGCCCTAGACTCCACCTTTTCGAGAATAGCTGTATGTGTGGAACCACCCCAGATGTGAGAGACGTACTCCATGCAGGGGCGAACAACACCCCTATACGAGCAAGCAACTGGGGTGGCGTAAAAAATCACGAAGGCGCCTCAGGACACCCAATCTCTTAGAAGCTTATTTAGAAAGAGAAATAATGTGATCCTTCCAGGAAAAATCAAGAGAAAAAGAAACTCCGAGAATATTGAGGACAGATGAAGGCTTGAGTTGAGTGTTTTCGAAGAAGATATCATAGTTGTGTGGAAGATTGTGTAGAGTAGAAAGATGGAGGAACTGAGTTTTTGAGGCATTGAAAACGACCATGTTTTCTCTGCCCCAATTTGATATACGAGATAGATCAAAGGTCAGTTGCTCCAAGGCCATCTTTCTTGAATCTATTAACTGCTGTTGGGAGGGACGTCTTTCAAATTGAAAGGAGTAATGAAGGGTGGAGTCATCGGCATAGGAGTGCATAGGAGACGAAATAATAGAGAAAAGGTCATTGTTGAAAATTAGAAAAAGAGTTGGAGAAAGGACAGATCCTTGAGGAACACCACTATTTATAGATTTATAGGAAGAACTGTGGCCGTCTACAACAGCTGCTATAGAACGACCAGAAAGGAAATTAGAGAGAAGGTCACAGAGAGAAGGATAGATTCCGAAAGAGGGAAGTTTGGAAATCAAAGCTTTGTGCCAGACTCTATCGAAAGCTTTTGATATGTTCTAGCGCCACAGCAAAAGATTCACTGAAACCCCGAAGAGCGGAGGACCAAGAATCAGAAAGAAGGGAAAGAAGATCACCAGTAGAACGTTCTTTACGAAAGCCATACTGGCGATCAGAGATAAGATTAGAAGAATTGAGATGTTTCCAAATCTTCCTGTTAAGGATAGATTCGAAAACTTTAGAAAGAACGGATGTTAAAGAAATAGGACGATAGTTAGAGGGCTGAGAGGGGTCCCCCTTCTTCGGCACAGGTTGAATGAGCGCACGTTTCCAGCAAGAAGGGAAGGTCGAAGTAAGTACAAAGGCAAAGACGAAATAGTTTACCAAAGCAGGGTGCAAGCTCGGAAGCACAAGTTTTGAGAACCACAGGAGGAATACCACCAGGAGCATACGCCTTCTTAGTGTTAAGCTCAGAGAGAACAGAAATGACATCTTTAGAAGAAATTACAATGTTAGGCATAAATGAGTTGAGGGGGTTGAAGGAGGAGGAATAGCTCCGGATTCGTCTAAGGTAGGGTTAGAAGCAAAAGTATGAGCGAAGAGTTCAGCTTTAGTTGAAGGTAAAATGGCAGTTGTGCCATCTGAAGAGACTAGAGGAGGGAAAGAGGAAGAAGCAAAGTTAGAGTTAACATTTTTTGCAAAATGCCAGAAAGGTCGAGAGGAAGAGGAAGAAGAGCCAGAAAGATTATTGCATTTGCGGCGGAGAAAAGAGTTTTGGTATCTCGAAGAATAGATTTTGCACGATTCCGGGATGAAATATAAATTGAATGAGTTTCAGGAGTTTGAAGACGACGGTAATCTCTGAAGGCAGCATCCCTACAGCGGATAGCGCGAGAACAAGTAGAGTTAAACCAAGGTTTGTTAGGTTTAGTAGAAGGGAAAGAATATGGAATGTACGCCTCTATGCCAGAGAGATTCACCTCGGTTATGCGCTCAACACCCTCCGAGGGACCCCTCCCATGAAAGCAATAATCATTCCATGGGAAATCAGAGAAGTACAACCGCAAGTCAGACCAGTTAGCAGCACCGAAGTGCCACAAACGTCTCCTCGCCGAAGGAAGATCGTGCACCAGGGCAAGTCGGCATAGAGGTTTTGGTGGCACCAACCCCATCACCGGAGGCCACCAACTCCCAAGTTGTGATGTGGGAAGGAGTGGATGATGGGCATTCTTTGGATGCCTCTCCTCGTAGCATCTCCGGGACAGTTTTATGTTTCCCCATTATAGTTGTTATTTTAAGGTAATGTACGTGTAAGCGCTTGTAAATTTACGGGAATGTGAGAAGGGAGTTGAGGGAAGGAGAAGTGGGAGCATAGACACTCCAATATGAGACGAGGGTACACTAGAGACCCCTCTGAGAAGGTGAATCGCGAAAAGGAAAGAACCAAAAAAAAACGGAGTGAAACGGAATGGTCTAGCCCACCCTATCACCCCGCTGTTAAGCCCAATGGGGGGTATTTTGATCTCTTTGGACAGCACTAGGTCCTCCCCTACTATATATATATATATATATATATATATATATATATATATATATATATATATATATATATATATATATATATATATATATATATATATATATATATATATATATATATATATATATATATATATATATATATATATATATATATATATATATATATATATATATATATATATATATATATATATATATATATATATATATATATATATATATATATATATATGATATATATATATATATATATATATAAACTATATATAATATATATATATGTATAGTATATAATACTTATTCCTTTATGAGTTAAAAATCCTGTTTAAAATACCGAAAAGATAAAAAAAAGAAAAAAAAAAGTTTACTTTTAAACACCTTTTACAATGATCCTTCTTTTAAAGATTTTTATTTTTAATTTTTTTTAATAATTTTTTATTTATTTTTAATTTTTTTCAACCAATTTTTTTTAATAATTTAAAAAAAAATTTAATTGTTTTTAGTATTTTTTAAAAATTATTTTCAATATTTTGCAGAAACAATCTGTTTTTGGGGTGAGAGTTGGGGATGAGAGTGTACATTTACACTTTTTTTTTATTCTAAATAAAAAAAAAAGAAACTTTGATTCAATAAAGCTAAGGTTAACCCAAGGCCTTTAATTAAAATTCAAAGGGAAACTTTTTCATTTGCTTCTTTATTCGGTCAATTGATAGCTTCATGTTCATTTAAAAAAAAAAAAAAAAAAAAAAAAAAAAAAAAATTTCAATGTCACTCGGACAAAAAGAATCTCTTCAGATGTAAAGAATTTTAAGTCTTTATTAACGATACATACGACTTCAATTATTTTAAGGTTTCTCACAGTATAAATAATAATATATATATATATATATATATATATATATATATATATATATATATATATATATATATATATATATATATATATATATATATATATATATATATATATATATATATATATATATATATATATATATATATATTAAATTGATTTTTAGAAAGTTAGCTCGCTAACTCTCTATTAATATAACAGTATTTAAAACCACTATAATTAAAAATATAAAAAGTAAAGCACTATAAAGATACTAACTAACATTGAAGATTAAAAAATTATCAACAACAGAGGATTAAAAGCAAAAAGAAAGTGGCAACAGTTTCAGAGACTTGTTTCCTGTCTCCCTCATCAGGCGAACAGTAAGAGAAAAATGAGAGAAAACAAGCAAAGAGCAACGCAAAATCAACATCGAGGTTGTCAGAAGCAGAAAAAACTAGCGGCAATTTAGAGTTTTTGTGTCTTACAAATATTACGGAGGAATTTTATTAAGATATTGTCAAATTTTTTCAAAAAATCCAGTGGATATATTAAAATTCGGTATATAAAAAATGATTCTATTAATCTATTAATTAAGACACTTAGATTTAGATTCAAAAACGAATTTAGCATCTTCCCATCTAATTCTGTGTTGTGTTGCAATGGGCATGAATATGGGGTTGCTGACATTACATCTTTTCACACCAGCTTAATCAACAACTTAATCCATAACAATAATACAGCTGGCGAAAGGCATGTGCTACCTCTTATTATGGGGAAACACTAAAATTTCTGCAGTTTCAAATAGATCAGCACATAAGCTGGTGTGAAAAGATGTAATGTCAGCAACGCCATATTCATGCACATTGCAACACAACATAGAATTAGATGGGAAGATGCTAAATTCGTTTTTGAATCTAAATCTGTCTCTAAATAGATTAATAGAATCATATTTTATTAAGACCCTACCAAATTTTAATATATCCACTGGATTTTTTGAAGTTAACAATATCTTAATAAAATCTTCGTAATATTTTTAAGACACAAAAAACTCTTAATTGTGGCTAGATTTTTCTGCTTCTACTACCTAGATGTTGATTTTGCGTTGCTCTTTGCTTGTTTTCTCTCATTTTTCTCTTACTATTGGTCTGATGAGGGAGACAGGAAACAAGTCTCTGAAACTCTTGCCACTTTCTCTTTGTTTTTAATCCTTCCGTTGTTGATAATTTTTTTTATCTTCAATGGTATTTTTTTTTTTTTAGTGTTTTACTTTTATTGTTTTAATTATAGTGGTTTTAAATACTATGCTATATATATATATATATATATATATATATATATATATATATATATATATATATATATATATATATATATATATATATATATATATATATATATATATATATATATATGATGAAAGGATTTGTTTTTTGAAAGCTTCAAATATATTACAAAGAATATTGAGACTACAGCAAGCAAATATTATAACTTTATTTACAAAATTAACATCGACGTTTCGACCTCTCTGAGATCATCATCAGGACTGGAAGAAAACGGAAAAACAAAAATAAATAAAAATAATAACGATAAGCTATGATAATAATGATAATAATAATAATAATTATACTTAATAACAAAAGATAAATAATAATAGGCGATAGTAATAAATAAGGGTAATTATGATTAATTAATAGTAATGATAGAATAATAATGATAATAATAATAAAAATTATGCCAATAATAATATTAATGATGTCAGTAATAATTATATGACTAATAATATTTATATCAATAATCATGATAATAATAATAATAATATAGGAACTCAATATCAGCTTTTGATTTAATAAAAGTTTTGCATTTGGTTTCCAAATTTCTAAATAGATATTTTTGAACATTGTTTAACTTCTTTAAAATTATCCTTGAAAACAATCTACAGCAGAAGTAGAAAGTATATTTATTATATTCTCCTGACGCGTTTCGTCTCTGCACTTGAGACATCTTCAGAGGAAGTTTTTTCAATAAAGAATGAGATTGATTTAAATATCAAGTATGCATTTTGTAATTAATTAATTAATTCAAATAATATTAAGTTTCATTGATAATTCATTAAATTTTATATTAATATCAGGTCTACGGTTCTTAATGTAAAATGCCTCCGCTATTTTCAATTTTTGTTATAATGTTATAAAATATTTAGAGATATTAGGTATAGTTGACATACCATGCGTTGTGTTAAAATGGGCAAAAATCTTACTAGGCTGAAGATGTCTCAAGTGCAGAGACGAAACGCGTCAGGAGAATATAATAAATATACTTTTCTACTTCTGCTGTAGATTGTTTTCAAGGATAATTTTAAAGAAGTTAAACAATGTTCAAAAATATCTATTTAGAAATTTGGAAACCAAATGCAAAACTTTTAATAATAATAATAGTAATAATGGTAATAACAATAACAATAATAACGATGTCAAATAATAATAACCATTATAATAGTAATAACAGCGATAATAATAATAGTAACAATAATAATAGAGAAATTATACTTAACAGGTAGTGTTGAGAGAACTTACTTGTTACTGGTGTGGTATTCCAGATTGTATTGGAGAGGAAAGGATTTTTGCGGTTAGAGGTTACGTTGTTTATTAATATAAAGCAGAGTTGGTTGGTTGTGTTTTTTAATATATATAACGCAATATATTAGAGTAATGAAAGTTAGACTATTAGTAGGGGGTGTGAGGAGGAGTCCGAGTTTAAAGAAGGTTGCAATTGTTTTATATAGAGTGATTCTAGAATAAGGATGTCCTGTTTGTTAGCCCTTGAAAGTATATGAAAGTTTTTAAAAAGTATAGGGTTTGGCATTTTTGAGAATGTGAGCGGATGGCAGAGGTAGATTTAGAGGAGAGGGTGGTGAAGGTTCTAGGGCTGACTCCCATATGTTCACACGCAAGAGTCCTTAGTCGTCGTATAGTGGAACTTATATAGGAGTCTTGTGTACCACAAGAACAAATATAATTATAGACGGCAGCAGACTGTAGCAGGTAGGGGAGAGAGTCTATATATATATATATATATATATATATATATATATATATATATATATATATATATATATATATATATATATATATATATATATATATATATATATATATATATGTGTGTGTGTGTGTGTGTGTGTGTGTGTGTGTGTGTGTGTGTGTGTGTGTGTGTGCTTTAATTGAAAAAAGTCACAGGTCCACAAGAAAAGAAAACATTCTGTTTATTAACAAATCACGCACTAACAAATCTCAGATAAGCAGTATTTCAAAGTATGCAAATCAAAGAAGCTATAAAAAAGAAAAAGGAAGTGTGTTTCAGATTGTGCCAGTAAGTACTTGAAGGAAGGAGAATAAGAAAAGTTGGATTAAGTAAAGGGATTAGTATGAGTGGAAGCAACAGTCGGAAAATCGTCAAGATATTTGAGACAATCAATAAGAAGTATTGAGTTGATATGGAATGAAACCCTTTAGATTTCAGCTTTAAAATATTGTTTGTGTTTGTGTGTGTGTGTGAGTGTTTGTTTGTGTTTGTGGAGTTGTCCCGTGCTTTAAAAAACAACTTCCCTTTAAAGAGAAAGAAAGTGGAGTGAAGCAAATAAATTCTCACTGTGCCTTAATTAAAACCAGGGTTGCAAAATCTAATTTGACTGGTAAACTTTCAAACTTCGATTTTTTTAATCCATAACAAGACCAGTTTACCAATTCGACCTTCACATTCAGCCTTCAACACTTACAACTACTTATTAGCCAAATTTCTGGCCCAAATTATTTCGCCTTTTTCAACGAACGATTACACTATTAAAAAAAAACCACAATTTCAAATATTCTCTATCCCAGATAATAACTGGAATAATCACTTAATGGCAAGTTTTGATATAGAATCATTATAAACCAACATCCCTACAGAAGAAGCAATAAATATTCTATTAAACTCTATTTTCAGTTCTACTGACCATCTGCATGGTTGCATGGTTTTCTTTTATTGATAACTATATTTACAAACCAACTCTTTGTACTACTCTGGCTAATGACTATTTGTTATTTTGAAACCCGATGGCTGGAAAACTGCCTCGGAGACTTCATACCAACTTTCTATAAGAGATTTATGGATGATACATTTTTACTTTTCTTCAAATGAAGATCAAGTCCAGCCTTTTTGGGATTTTTTGAACTTTCAACATCCTAACCTTATCTTCACTGTGGAAAGGGAAACTGGCTTCTCTCTACCGTTCCTTAACTTGATGATTTCCAGAAAAGAGAATGAATATTCTTCAACTGTGTACAGAAAGAGAACTTTTTTATATTTGGGACCGAATTTTTTCAGTCACATTCCTTTAACCTACAAAAACCCTTCTTTATAGAGCCTATCACCTTTCGTCTTCTTTTTCTAACATACACAAAGAGTTCCAGTTCCTGATAGAATTTTTCAACCACAATTTATATCCTGCATCTTTAGTCCTTATATTGATAACTCTTTTCTCAATAACACCTACCTCACCACTAAACCAGTTCTTACAGTCCCCAAAAAAATTCTATATTTCAAATTTCCTTTTTACAATTACTTCTATCATAAATTAAATAAAGATCTTTCTAATAACTATCTCACCATTACCCACAATTAGATATCAGATTTGTGTTTTCATCTAACTACAAAAAT
>SEYY01010592.1:25000-32028 GCA_009176605.1 Armadillidium nasatum
TCACTTGTATTCTGTCAACGATCTTTGAAACCATTTCTCTAACCTATTCTCAGGAAAAGTAGCCTCTCTGGTCCTTCTAACTATTGCTATGTAGATCTCACTTGTATTCTGTCAACGATCTTTGAAACAATTCTCAACCACATTTCTTGTATTATGTGGAGTCATTTCCCTTTTTTCCGAACATCAGCATTGACTTTCGAACGCTGGAGGTCCACTAGTGATAAACTTTCCTACCTCAAAGATTTATATTTTTCTTGGGTATCTGGAGAGTCTTGTTTGGAAAAGTTTTACACATCCCCTCTTTTGGTTGTCCTCCTTATTGCTTGCTTATGTCTACATTTCTAATCTAATCTTTCCAAACAGCTGTTATTGATGGGGAGACTTCTTCTTTCTTTACTGTCAGCAGTGGTTTTTCACAGCATTTTGTCTTACCTCCTGCTCTATTCCTACTTTTCATTAATGATCTTCTAAGTTGCTTAACTAACTCTATTCATTCACTGCCGATAATATAGGGTACTGCTTTTTTTTATCTAGAGTGAATCAGCTTTAACCCATCTTTCTGATAGGGTCGAGTCAAAGGTCAAAAAATTTATAAACTGTTTTATACTTTCCAATTCACACGATCCCTTTATCTTTGTGACGTGACGTCATTGCTTTGTCCTTCTCAACGGAGTCCTGGTTTCACAGGAAGTGAATTGGCAGCTGATTCAATTCTGTTCGTTTTAGTGATTCTGTCCAACCCCTACTGTTCTGAGGAATTCTCTTCCACCTTTTGTGTTTCCCGTCGAATTTAATCTCCCTCACTTTAAAACTCACAGAAGTGCACACCTGCAAAATTTGCAATATGTAGAAATTATACCTGATTTTTACTCGACGCTTTCACTATTATTTTAACATCTGTTCCTCGAATAAAACTCTGTCAGTGAGAAATGGTGATAATAGAATTATAATATTAATAATATATATATATAAAAAATAATAATATACCCATATATATAATATTATATAAATATAATATATTCAATAATATATTAATTTAAATATATATCATATATATATATATAGTATAAATATAACCTAATCAAATATTTTATATATATAACGCACTGCAGACCTCATGTAGAACAGAAGTTTACAGAATGGAAGTGTAAATATACATGAAGAAAAATAGAATGAAGTAAGAGAGTCTCCACAGAATAGAGGTGGCTGGAAAGAATAGATGATACCCAACTGCCAGCCTGGATTTCTACTCCACACAAGTTGGTGCGAAGCAGGCACCCCTTGCAAAAACGACAAACTTGGTGGAATGCGAGAGCCAATCCCTCGAGCACCTGCCATTAATACCTATAGAAAAGAGAGTGCGCCAATGCCACGTCGCAGAGACAGAGGGTCAAGAAAGTTAGAAAGTAGAGGACAGTAATTAATCTTTATCTTAATTCACTTCCAGATTAGGAGCGCAGCCCCCCCAAAATAGAACAGACCCATAAAGGGCCAATAAGACCCTTATGAGTTTGAGTAACTGTCGAAGAGAAAAATCTGCAACAGAAATCCCATGCTTCTTAGACCGAGGACTTTAGCAGTCCAATAGTTGTATTTGGTTTCCAAATTTATGTTATTTAAGATAATTGGAGACCATCGTAGAGGATAGGAAGTTAGGAGTGTTTTTAGAGGGAGATATAAGATTGAGTTTTTAAAGATTAATACAAGTTGCTATGACCCCACCTGGAAATGCATAGAGCGAGACAGAATCCAAAGTTGAAAAAGAAAGCAACTCTAGAAGAAAAGAGGAGCAGATTAAATGAGTAGAAAAGTGAATTAATACCAGCTAAAGAGTTGAAGAGCATGTGAAAGAAGAATGCTTAATGAAAATAAAAATGTTGGATAAGACAACTCTGAGGAACACACGTTGACGAGAGGAAGAGGTCCGACATTACAACTGCGAATGGAAGATCTGAGAGAAAACTAGACATAGTAACGAGAAGGAGGAACCAAAGGAGGGAGCTTGGAGAGCAGTGACGCATGCCACCGGTCAAAAGCCTTGGATATGTCAAGCGCTACCACACAATACCGAAGTTCCTAAGGGCGGAAGACCATAGAGCAGTAGATAGGAAATTATTACCAGTGACCTCGAATTGAAAGCCATACTGGTAATCAGAGAGAAGGAATTAACCAGATGATCAAGAAATGAGAGTAAGGTTCAAAAATTTTAGATAGAACACAGTGAGAGCTATAGCGATAGTTAGAAGGTCAGAGCGACTACCTCGGGATCGGTGAACAAACGCGCTCCAGCATAGGAAAAGTATAGTATTAAGGCATAGAGAGTAAAGTGAACGAAGATAGGCGCCAACTCAGAAGCACACTCCTCAGAAACGAGGGGGAATGCCATCCGAGGCACTGGCCTTCCTGACGTTCAATAGATTTAGGATCTCATGCACCGATCATGTAATTACAGCAGAGACATAGAACACTGAGAGGAGAAGGAGGAGGTGCCAGAATCGGCAGGGTGAATTAGATGAAAAAGGAAGCAGAGGATTAGCCATTTCAGAAAATAATAGCAAGAACCATCAGAGCGAAAAAGAGAGGAAGAATTTACAGAGTTGTTAGAGATATTTTTGACTAGAGGGCAGAATTTTTATCATGGAGAGCATGGATCTGCGCACTTCCTTTTTGAAAGTACCTAGTCGTCAAGAACATCTGCAACGATTCCGGCTGAATGAAATTAGCAAGAGTGATAGAGAAGAGGTTTTTTATTCACGATAAGCAATGTCTCTTTCGCGAAGGGCAAGAGAGCAGCCGTCATCGAACATGGATTTGAGGAGAAAAAATTTAGAGATGAATAATCTCTCCCGTCAAGGATACAGCCCCTATTTTCGCAGAGACAGAGCTTCCAGACAAAGCAAGATTCAATATATAAGAAAGGCATTGTTAGGATTAAGTGCCATAGTTAAGGCATGGTGGATTAGGTTAGTTGTTGTTGCATTATAACTAAGAGCTATAAGGTTATTGTCAAGTTACATATAGGGAAATGGTGTATTTATGCTAGAAGGTAGTGGTGAAGCAAAATCAGTGTGTGCAAGAATGGTTAGGCGATCTGAATGTGTGTGGGTTCACTACTCAATTGCTCCAGATCGTTAAGAATACTTAATGATTTGGCCTCTCCACCTGTATCAGTATGGAGAGCCCAACCATCATTGTGTTAAGTGAAATCCAAAATTAGATTACTTCAGCTTGGATGAGAAGAAGTGACAGTCTAGTGAGAAGTATAAGGTATTGAAAAAAAACTGGAAATCTGTTCCATTAGGGGAGCAGTAGCAGAAACACAATTTAATTGTAGTAGTAGAAGACAGATTTAAGCCATAAAACGTCGAAATAGGAGATCTAGATTTACGACACGTGTCACATGAGTGTTAATGTTAATATAGGTACATATCCATTTTTTAGTAGGAAATTGTGAAAAAAGTTAGTTAGAGACAATAAGATTGCAAGAGAAAGAATCCTGTCCAGCGGATCTCAGACAGAAGCAAAAGGTAGGACGAGAGATAGTAGGTAGTGTTCTACAGACGCGAGATTAGATTTAAGGCACGACGTTAGCAAAGGAATGAAAACCCCACGACCCTTAAATTAGGCATTCAAAAAAAAAAAAAAACGTGCACACACAAACACACACACATCACGCACGCACGCACGTAACTATACACTTAACACGCACTCACGCACACCCCCGCAAGCACACACTATAGTTAATAAAATAATTAATATTAAATTAAAATATTAAAATCAATATTAAAAATATTCCTGTATTATTAGTTGGGTAAATTTGTTTAATGAAATTAATTATTAGAACGTACGGAGAAATTATATTAAATTTAAAACGTAAATTTTATTAGGTTATATACTTATCTGCATATGTTGAACTACACTGTCAATAAAAATATAATTAATTAAAAACACTCAAAAAAGTATGAAAACACTGAGCAGTATAGAAAAATTAAAAACAAAATCACACATACTAAATAAAACAGAAAAAAAACACAAACACACACACTAGCATAAAAACACTGACGGACACATCCTTTCACTAAGAGAGCTAAACGACACTTGTTCAAAATAATATATGAACAAAATAAAGCCAATAAGAAAATCATAACAGACTAATTGAGATTCTCTAATAGAGAGGGGCCGAGGCCCTTGCGGCAATAGGGTGCAATGTCTTCACTCAAATAAGATTTAAATATTGTCATTCCTGCCTTGCTTGTTCTGATGCCCTTTTGTTTTCTGTTAACTCTCTTCTAAGTTCTTCTTTGATTTTAGCATTTCTTGCTAAATTTAATATTTCATACTTTAAAATTCGGGTCTCAGTTAACTTGAGAAACTTTCATCAGAATTACAGCAATTTTTTTTATTTTTTTAAATTTTTTTTTTTATCTAACCTTCATTGAGGTTTTAATAAAATGCTGTGAAACTGTAAAAAAAAAAAAAAAAAAAAAAAAAAAAAAAAAAAAAAAAAAAAAAAAAAAAAAAAAAAAAAAAACATGGAATTATTCCAATTATATTTTTTGTTATAAAATATTTCTCCTTGGGCTTAGCTCCGAATGACTCAGTCGTTAAACGAGCACATCAGTGGAGTGCTCTTGCCACTGATGGGAATAATCTCCGGCATCCACGATAGGCCTGACCCAGCCGGTATCCGCTGTGGGCCCTTGAAACCCAAGGATCTTCCTCGAAAGATCCCACTGATAGGACGAAAGTCCTTCCTGGGGGAAGGTGAAAAAAAAATATTAAAAGTATCTTTCGAGAAAAAATACACCAAAAGGTAACATGATGTTTTAATGATAAAAATATTAGAGTATTATGCGAATGGAAGAATATAAGGATGAACTGTGCGTGTGCGTGTAGGTGTGCTTGTCTGTGTGTAAATAAGCAGTAATTTTACATATCGAATGCTTTCTTTGAAGATCCTCAGAAAGATAAAAGTCTACTAATATCCTTACAATGGGTTTGCCTCGAATGGAAGAGAAAGAAACCGATAAAAATATAAAAGAATAAAGAAGGAAGAGCAATTTTGTAATAGAAGTAATAACATTTTAAAGAAACATCGCGTGATAATAAAAATTGTATATATTTTCACAGAAATAAGAATGATAAATCTTATTGGACGTTTGACCATTAAAAAGGATAAACATTCGAAAGAGAAGCAATTTTTTTATTCGATTGTTTAAAATTCCTTCTAAACAAGAGTTACGTACTTAAATATTCAAATTTTTTTATATTGTAGGAATATAAATTCAAGGAAAGATTAGAAAAATTTTGGAGCTTCACAGGAATTTAAAATATGTACTCGTATTTTATTTTTATTTTTTTGTATCATTTAATAATTAAAAAATAATTTTCAAAAAAATTAAACTTTTTATCCATTAAATTTTAGTAGAAATTTTACAAACTTTTATCGCTAGTTTATGATTCCTTTTCTCATCTCACTTTTCTACAATATATATATATAGTATTATATATATATATATATATATAATAATATATATATATATATATCTATATTATATATAATAATTCTTTTGCGATCGTTATTTATTATAGCATTCAGAAAATATTTCATTACGGAAACCTTTGGCTTTAAGAGGAGCCGTCATGGAGATAAATGAATTTCGGGTCATGAAATGGAATTCTCTCCTATTATGTATTTCTCTTGATTATAATATTATATTAATACTCTTTACACTATTATTAATATATATATATCTATATATATATATATATATAATATATATATTATTATAATAGTTAATAATAATATATACGTAAGTGGCACAAACAGTAGAGTGACCGACTGACGTGCTTGAATGAGCAGGTTCGCCCCAGTTTGTGGGTTCAAATTATATTATAGTCGAGTAATCAATAGAATCAAATTTGAGAGAAAGATCAATTTACTAAGTCTAATCTGTTACCATTAAATTGAGGACAGAAAAGACTAGCATAAAGATATTTTAACAGTTTTCACTAAACTTTTGATATAAGATTCTTGTAAAAGTGATAGAATAATAAAGTTTAATGTGCATATATATTATAAGCAATGCATTGATTGGTTAAAAAACTGGAATTTTGTTGTAGTGAAAAAAATATATACCCCATGTAATTCCACAATTTAAAAATAAATTGTAGTCGTCTTCAAAATTTGCAACATTTCTTAATCAGAGATTAGGTTACAGAGATAAAGGAACCAAATGAGAAAAGTTTAAAAAGTTCTTTCATATTCAACGAAAACTTTTGATAAGTCCCCCTCCACAACATTCAGCGAAATGCCCAAAATCCGAGGACTAAAGAATCACAGGCAATACAGTGTTCTTTACGATGGCCATAATAGCGATCTGAAGTGTGATTATAAGAATTCAGATATTTCCAATTTTCTTTAAATAACAGATTCGAAAACTTTCTTTAAAGAACAGTTATTAAGGCTATGTGCGTCGATTGTTAAAAGGTTGAAAGATTTTGAGGGAGGTTTGTAACTTTCTGAAACAAATTGATGACCGAAAGGTTTCAGCAGAGAGGAAAGGTAGAAATTTATGAATATTAATATATATGATGAACAAACTGGATGGATGAACGACTGCTGAGAATTTTACTGCATACTTTAATACTCCCCAATCATGATGATAAGACTTGAATGGGACGAATGGAGCCAGCTTTCTACTACTCAACCAACACAATAACGCTAGTTGTTCTTACTAAATCCGAAACACTTTTGTGCTTTGAAGTACCGACTTTTCTTTCTTTTCTAGGTATTACAAAAGTCAGAGTTGCATCAAGCCATCAAACAGAAGCAGCCACATGAAATCAAGTCTCGAAATAATAATAATCTGCCATTCGAAACTTGAACAGAAATTTTGCTTGTCTTATACGAGTCACCGTCAACCATTATCTAAAATTTTTTATACCTAATTGATCATATCGTATCTGCTACGATGTTTTAATATTTTTTATTAATTAATTTGTGAAAACTTACAGCAAAGAGTTAG
>SEYY01010594.1:5000-10000 GCA_009176605.1 Armadillidium nasatum
TAAGGAAATGGGGAATTGGTAAATATTTGTGGGTTGGAACTGGATTGAGAGTTGGGGTGGGAAGTCTTCTCTTATCAAAAAATCCCAGTCGAGTTGGATAGCTATCGATGTCTGGTTGGAAAGACTTCTGGGTAACTGAATTCAGAGTCTGGTCGGAAACCATTTTGGGGACAGGTATGGGATCAGAATCGAGTTGGCAGTCATTTTTTCGAAAATCAACAGAAATTGGATTAGAAAGTCTTCTGGGAACAGAAATCGGATCTGGTTGGAAAGTTTTCCAAAAGCTGAAACGGAATTGGGACTAAATGGAAAGCTTTGTATGAACTGAATGGAATTTGAATATAATATTAATAATATTAATATTTGAAGGTGGCTAATTCATAGGAAGTTGGGAAAATAGATGAAGGAAGTGTATTCCAGACTTTACCAGTAGAGTACATGTAAGATTGAGCATAGCGGTTAAGTCTGGGGTCAGAGAGTTGGACAGAGAAAGGATGAGACTGTGTAGAAAGACGAGTCGCACGAGCCCTTCTCAATGGAGGAGGTATGCGATGAGAGAGTTCAGAAGAGCAGTGTCCGTTGTAATAGCGATAGTATGGAGAGAATGACGCAACATTTCGACGGGCAGAAAGAGATTGGAGAGAATTAGTGAGAGCAGGAGAGTTGATAAGGCGAAAAGCTCTAGACTCCACCTTTTCCTGGAGAGCTGTATGAGTAGAACCACCCCAGATGTGTGACGCATATTCCATACAGGGGCGAACAATAATATATATATATATATATATATATATATATATATATATATATATATATATATATATATATATATATATATATATATATATATATATATATATATATATCCCTAATCGGATAGTTTTGGAGAAGCTTATTCCAAGTTGGAATCATAATTGGAGTTATGTTTGCGAATGAAATGCTCTTAATTAGTTAAAATCAGTGCCGAAATTTTACCCTCAGCATTTTTAATAATAAATCTCGGATTAATTGGAACTACAGACAGATTACTTACTAATCGATCTCAGATTAGTTGGAACCACTGATAAATTACTTACTAAATAGAATCATCAACCTTTAGTACAACAATACAATGTATTATTTTATATCCATTCGCGTTCAAAATATATTGTATCGGGACACATCGGCGTTTAACGCAACGATTCCGATATTTCCCTAACTCTAATGGAAATTGGTAGACCTTTAGCCCATGCCTACCAGAAGGAATATAAAAAAATAGCTATATTGAGAAAATACACAGTTCTGAAAAAATGAAAAATTAGTTTATAACCCTCTTCTAGCAATCTTCATGAAAGAATGAAGAATTGTTTTCAACCCTCTTCTCCCAATCTTCATGAAAGAATGAAGAATTATTTTCAACCCATCTTCCCCAATCTTCATGAAAGAATGAAGAATTGTTTTCAACCCTCTTCTCCCAATCTTCATGAAATAATGAAGAATTGTTTTCAACATCATTCCCCCAAACTATTATGAAAAAATATAAAATTAGCTTTTAAACTCCCCCTCCCCCTACCCTCACTAATACTTTTAAGCCTGGATAAAGGAATTAGCTTGTCGTTATACAGTATAATCCACATTAATATTCTTTCCAGAGGCATAAAAGGTCTTGGCAACCCCAATTAAACCAGAAAAGGGGCTATTTCACTCTCATTTCCTTAACAGCTGATTAAGCGTCTAATTGGAGCTTATATATATATATATATATATATATATATATATATATATATATATATATATATATATATATATATATAATATATATATATATCAGGGCGGCTCGTGACGTGTTTGCATGTTTGTGCAACCACCACTATATGCAATTAGCTAGTGTGCAACTGTTATTTATTATTTTATTTCTTTTCTTAACAGGATTAATTATTTTATTAATTGCGTCTTATTATAATAACTCTCTAATAAAGCGTTATTTAATGTAAAGAAAAAGTCTTACAATTTTGATTAGTTATTACAAACGAAGACAATACTGAGTGGTTGCAAAAATTTTGCAAACGTATCCTTTAATATAACGGACGAGAGAATTGTGTGCGCACACTTTCCGCTCGAGCGTTTCAATTCGTACGATGTGGTTGCAAATGGAATGCAACCGACAGTACAAACCTTCGTTTATAGTTCAAGAAACATTTTGAAAGAAATTTAAAAAAAGTATATATATTCCAATTCTTGTTATTCACAGTTTAGAATTTTTTTATGTTTATCATTATTATTATACCTATATCTAATAATAAAAAATACTAATTATATTATTATTTAATTTATTATTATCATATAAATGTTTTCATTGTACAAAGGTACTTCATTGTTTTCTTGCAAACTGTTGCTTCTTGGGCATAATATGCATCTAATCCGACAAAGTTATAAAAAAGGTTAATTTTAAATTTTTTGTACATTAGGTAGTCATAATTTCTCCTGCTTTCCATTTCAGTATGTATGCTACGTATAATATTGTTACCCAAACGTTCTACTATATACTCCATCAATCCCGTTTTCTTTATAAAATATAAACAAAATCTACAGCAACAAACAGTTTCTCGTTGTTAATCGTGTAGAGAGGATGTGCTAGTTTATTCCACAATTTGTTTACATGACATATATAAAAAAAAGTTGGCTTACAAGAAAAAGGTTAAAAAAAAATTTAAAATTTTTAAAAAAAAAAAAAAAAAAAAAAAAAAAAAAAAAAATATATATATATATATATATATATATATATATATATATAATATATATATATATATATATATATATATAATATATATATATATATTATATATAATATATATATGTGTGTGTGTGTGTGGTGTGAAATGTCAGATGCAGCACCTATAAACGAAACCGCCCCTGATATATATATATAATATATATATAAATATATATATATATATAATATATATATATATATATATATATATATATATATATATATATATATATATATATATATATATATATATATATATATATATATATATATATATATATATATATATATATATATATATATATTATATATATATATATATATATATATATATATATATATATATATATATATATATATATTATATATATATATATATATATATATATATATATATATATATATATATATATATATATATATATATATATATATATATATATATATAATATATATCTCTGAGCAAAAAGAAATAACTATTTTAATTAGTTAATTATAATTATTACTAATTAATAATATAATTATTCGTATTCAAATAATTATTTAACTCATTCCCCCCACTGAGTCTTTATTTCAATGTTTGTTTTAAAAATTTTCTCGGAAAAGTAATAAAATTAATAGATATGTTTATAGATATTCAGACATTAATTTCGATGATTTATATTACAATAAGAAAATTTAATAATAATAATAATAATAATAATAATAATAATAATAATAATAATAATAATAATAATAATAATAATAATAATAATTAATAATAATAATAATAATAAAAATAATAATAAATAATAATAATAAGAATAATTATAATAAAAATAAAAAAACTTATAATAATAATAATAATAATAATAATAATATAATAATAATAATAATAATAATAATTAATAAAAAAAAAAAAAAAAAAAAAAATAATAAAAATAATAATAATAATAATAAAATAAAAATTAATAATAATAATAATAATAATAATTAATAAATAATAATATAATAATAATATAATATAATAATAATAATAATAATAATAATAATAATAATAAATAATTATTAATTAAAAACAACAAAAAGAACAAACAGCCAACAACAACAGTAACATTAATAATAATAATAATAATATAATAATATAATAATAATAAAATAATAATAAATAATAATAAATAATAATAATAATAATAAATAATTCTAATAATAATAATAATAATAATAATAATAATAATAATAATAATAATAATAATAAATAATAATAATAATAATAATAATAATAATAGATAGATAGATAGATAGATAGATAGCTTAACAGTTTTGGGATTGTACTTTCAATTGCATAAATTTGACTGATTAATTATCTATATAACCTTTGAACAAGTTTTTTTTTTTTTTTTTTTTTTTTTTTTTTTTTTTAATAATCTTTTTATGTTCAATATCATTGAACATAACATTTATATAGAAGCTGAAGCCATTTGAACCATATGTAATAAAAAATCAAAATCTATTTTGATTATCATGAAATATAATGTTTTTATAGAATATAATATTTGAACCATATGTAATTGAAAATCAAAATATATTTTGATTTTCATGAAATATAATATTTTTATACAATATAACATTTGAACCATATGTAATAAAAAATCAAAATCTATTTTGATTATCATTAAATATAATATTTTTATAGAATATAACATTCGAGCCATATGTTATACAAAATCAAAATCTATTTTGATTATCATTAAATATAACATTTTTATAGAAGTCAAAGCCATTTCAGCCATATATAATACAAAATCAAAATAAATCTTGAATATCATTGAATATAACAACATTTATAGAAACAAAACAATCTGAGCCATTTTTAATTCACAATCAAATTTTGTATTAAAACTACGGATGATGTAGCCAATATTTCACTTACTCTTACAATTTATTAATGAATATTTCCAAGAAATTAATATTAACATTGCAAAATTTAATCTTGGAATTCTTTTAGACAATATGATATGAGATTAAAACAGTGTATATAAAAGGGGGTAGTATGGGGTTTAACCCCCTACTTGACATGAATGTGTAGGAAGTGGTTTGGGGTTTTAATCTCCCCCATTTGAGGTAAACTTTACGATTTTAAATGTTAAGAAGATTATATTCTAAACATTTTGAAAGTTATGTAAATAAAACCAGGGATTTGAATTGGTATTGGAGTTCTCTATTGTTTTATCAATAATTTGTTTTTTGTTAATTGGAAACGTATTCAGAA
>SEYY01010595.1:0-17321 GCA_009176605.1 Armadillidium nasatum
AGGTAACAACGTGAATATTTCAAAGGGTTAAACACATACCTTACTTCCCTCCATGGTTAGTAAATTTGTAAAATTAGTAATGGGATGTGTATATGTCTTAATTGTATAAATAGGTTCTCTTTCTTATTTGTTTTTCTTTTCAATTCTTGGTTGCCAGTACTCCAAAAGGTTCCCTGTTAAAATGTACATATTGTAACCTTGAAACATATGAAATATACAAATGTTCATTATATCATGGTTTTGGTTTTATAATTAATAACAAATACTCCATCTATATCTACCTTGGATAAAGGAAAACTTATTTAAACTTCAGTCTATGGTTATGACTATGTGGTCCTAAATCTCCTCCACAAATAGGGGTTTGTACTCCTCGGGGAATTAATCTTCATCAACTTTTATTTTTGTCTTCCTCAACTTCAATGAAGGCTTTTAATCATTATTTAGTTTTTGTCTTCTTTTCCTTCAATAATATTTTTAGATCTTATATATTTATATTATAACATTCATTTCTTTAGATCTTATGTTTTTGTCTACTTTGTTTAAAACTTAGATAAAAAAGTAATTACTATCTGAAACATAGAAAACTAGAGAACATGCATAAAAAAAAAAAAAAAAAAATAATATTAATAATATAATATATATATATATATATATATATATATATATATATATATATATATATATATATATATATATATATATATATATATATATATATATATATATATATATATATATATATATAAGATTGAGCCAAGTACTAGTTTTTCAGTATCATTACATTTTCCAGATACAACATCTATAAATACATTAAAGTCTGAGAAAACTAAGTCTACAAACATTCAGGAGAGCATGAATGTTAAAGCTCCACTTTGACTAAGTCAGCCTGACTCCTCAAATATATCAGATGAATTATTTTTATAATTAAATGTTCTGACTGGAAAGATGTCTGAGGACTCATTATGATATATAAGCATCACAAATTTTTGCATATTATTATAAAAGCTTGCCAATGTCCTTGGCAGTATATTCTGAGTTTCTGATGTTGATATTCATAAATGGAAAATTATTTTTGAATTGTAACCTGGGATGCAAAGTGGGTAATTTTTGCACTTCTCCCAACTCGATTATTTAAAATTATGTGACATTGGCTTCACCACTGCCTAGATTCATTCATTGTACTGTAAAAAGTTTTTTTTTTTTTTTTTTTTTTAACCTACAGAATCATTTATTGTACTCTATATATATATATATATATATATATATATATATATATATATATATATATATATATATATATATATATATATATATATATATATATATATATATATATATATATATATATATATATATATATCCAACTTCCTCCACACAAAACATTTGTTTATTTTGGCTCTGGTCTCACCAAAAACCTTGTTGTTTCCAACTTTTTTCTTAATAATGCTGTACCAAGAAACCAGTTATTTAAACTGTGCATTTACAGGGATCAAATTATTCTTAAGGCTTAGTCGTAAAAAAATTAGCTCTAAAAAAATATATGGTTAATAAAATAATATAATATTGATTTACATTTATATCCCTAGTTTTAAACCCCCTATACTGTTACTTATATACAATAACAGGCATATGGTATTTAGATACTAAGAAAATAACATATCCTATTTTGGTAATAATGGATCATTTTAAACCATTAGTAAACTTGGTATTGTTACTTGTTCAATTTTAAAAATTCCTTTAACTAAAAATAAAAATTAAATTCATAAATTATAGTGCATAAAAATCTTATAGACTTGCTAAAATGATCTCCATAACATTAGTAACCTACTTGAAATCCATTTTAACTGATGTTTCTTTTGATGAAGAAAACTTTAAAGTTTTGGAGGAACAACACACGGCTATATAATGTAAATGTTAGACCACAAGTTAAAAATGACAAGTGCCTAGAACTTAGTGATGATGTATCCTATAATGATTTGAATGTCTTTTCTTATTTCCACTGAACACAATTTAAATTAGTTTATAATAATCTAATTTATAAAATCAAAATGGACCATTATCAAGTGAGTGGATATCTTTTATATCTTTGTATATACCGTATATATATATATATATATATATATATATATATATATATATATATATATATATATATATATATATATATATATATATATATATATATATATATATATATATATATATATATATATATATATATATATATATATATATATACATCACAGCACTCACGGGCAAAGCCCTATTCAAGGAGGGGGTGTTAGAAAAATAAAAATGAAGTAAAAAAGTATATATATATATATATATATATATATATATATATATATATATATATATATATATATATATATATATATATATATATATATATATATATATATATATATATATATAGCATTTTATTCTATTGTTTCTAATTCTATATGGTCATATATTTTGGTTTTAAAATCGAAGTAGCCTACACAATCTATAATAGAATAAAAGAGAGAGAAAGAAAATTGGAAAACTTTGCTGGTACATTAACATTATATAAAAAGTACCATCAAATGGGGGGAAATTAAATTTTGAAAATTTCGACTTCCGCAAAAAAAATTGGAATTACCTGATATAACTATTTATAATTTTAAGTTTTATGAACCTTTCTGAATATTTTTATATAAAAAAGTATAAGGAAATATGTAAATTAATAATTTAAAATTGAAGGTGGTGAAAAATTGAAATGGGTGGAAACCTAGCCACTGCATATTTATAAATGACTATTCAGTAGTACTTTTTATTAATATAAATGGGTAAGACTAGTATATCTAGAACAAAATTTAAAAAAAAAAAAAAATTTTTTTTTACTGAAATATTTGACAAAAATAGGACTGAAAATGTAGGGGAATAAGTTTCATGCAAATATTTTTTAGCAAATTCAATTTGTCAAAATAACTTGATAACTGGCTGAAGATTGATAAATCATAGATATTCATTTTGCTATACTTGAACTTTCATGTTGGCTCCAAATTCTCGACAGGTCAAAGGGCCAACACGTCATTAACAAAATTTTCTCACTTGTCTAAAACGTCAACTTTTTTTGGTAAGGTCAAATGGCTGACAACTTTTTTTTTATAACTCGTCCAAGTCGTCGACACAAATTAATATTGATTAATCGATAAATATATATCATCATCACTCATGGGTTGGGGGTACGGAGGGCAGAACCCCCTAGACAAATGTTCATGTGCCATGCATCTACTAAAATAATATATTAAAAATTAAAAAAATAAATTCATAATTATAATAATAAAATTAAAATATAAGCTGAAATATCGATTGTATTGATATAAATAAACTATGTTGGTCAAACAGTCAACATTTTTTTTCTGTGTGGCCAAAGCGTCGACACATTGAAATTGAAAAAAAAAGTGATCAGTATTTTTTTTCAAAAGCGTCGGCCCATTGACCTGTCGACTATTTTCCCTGTCGATGTTTTGAGTATATCACCTTGGCTCCACCAAAAATATTACAATTTCAATGATTACCCATTATTATTTAACTTCAAAAAAAAAATTTTTTTTTACAACTTTTTCTACCCATGAAACATTTACGAAGTTTTCTGAGGTTGTACAGTTGAGTAAGATACACTTTTTATTTAGAACAATTTTTTGTAAATCCAATGATTTTGATGCAGTATATGGAAAAAAAATTTTAAATTTTCTCATGCACAGCACCAAAATGGTTGGGTATACAAAAAAATTTTCTATATAAAACATGTGAAACCTGCTCAACTTTATAACCTCTGATAAGTTTATTTTTATATCCAACCATTCTGTTATGCACTGGAAAAATTTAAAACTTCTGGTTTTTCCCATAAACAGCAGCAAAATGGTTAAGCATACAAAAAACCTTTCTGAATAAAAAATGTGTATCTCACCCAACTATATAACTACTGTTAACAAATTTTTATATCTAATCATTTTACTGTTGTGCATGGGAAAATGTTAAAAATTTTCCCATGCATAGCAACAAAATAGTTAGGTATAGTTGGGCAAGATGCACATTTTTTTTTTTAGAATTTTTTTTTGAATATCCAACCATTTTGGTGTTGTACAAGGGAAATTTTTTTAAACATTTTCCATACAGAGCATCAAAGTCATTGTGTATACAAAGTATGTCTAAAAAATGTGTATCTCTCCTAACTGTACAACCTCTGAAAATTTCAAAAAGAAAAGTTTTAGAAAACTTTTTTAATGGTTAACCCCTGTGTGATAGTTAATTTTACCCCATTTCCAAACATTAATATTTTCTAAACTTTGAAGATAATTAATGGTATCTTATTTTGCAAACACTTACCTTTCTTAGGAACATAGGAAAAATAGAGACAGTTAGAAGCCACAAGGGCATATCGAGACTGTCCCAGTCCAAACAAATAATAACTATCAATACTAATACATGCACAAAAGACTAGGTCTGTCCTATCCCTAGTTGTCAGTTTACTCATGCAAAGATAAAAAATAAAACTAAGGCCAGTTATACATGCAATATTCAATGAACCATCACCCACTACAAAAAATAAACTGCCTATTAGGCTTAGTCATAGGTTGATCTAAAAATAAAATATACCCACCAATTTGGCTTAGTCAAGTTATTCTATATAATACCTAAACTGTCCATATATCTATCTAGCCCAATTTTAAATTTGACAAGAGAATCACAATCAACAATCTCTTGTGGCAAGTCATTCCAAAAATTAACAACTCTATTACTGAAAGAGTTGAGTTGGATTTTTTTGTAATATGTTTTTTTTTTTGGGGGGGGAGCACTTTGGAAAAACAAATATTGGCCAAATCTTTAAAAAAAAAAAAAAAAAAAAAAAAAAAAAGGGGGCAAATTTTTTGAATTATAAGTTACCATTTAAATTTTATTCGAAACTTTGAAAGATAATAAATAAATACCAAAATGGAGTTTCAACTTTTGGTGGCAATTTTAAATTAACCACACTTTATAGTATAATGATATGCAACTTGCATGGACAGCTAGGTCCCCAAGATCATTTGCTCGACTGATACAACAAAAGCGATGGCCTTTTCATGTCTAGACCCAAGGGTACTATTAATTGCAGTTGATAATTCCGTGAGTAAATTATTTTTGAAACGTACCTCACTAAAATATTGCAACTGTTTAATGCAATCAATCTAAGTTTCATTTTATAAATACTTGCAGACTTGAAATTTGAGCACTTTCCAAGTTTGCACAGTAATTAAACAATAAACCACGATAAATATATATATTCACAGTAATGATATAGTATATAGAATGGTAATGACAACAACAAAAGGCGTCAAGAAGATGGCAAATCGACAATACTGCAAAACGCGCAAAAATTCATAAATGAACATTATTGGAACAAACATATAAACAAATTCACTTTGGTAATCACGCAGACTAAAATTAATAATGATAATCATATCTTAATAACTTTTTTAAAAAAATATTAAACAAATATATATTAAACAATTTAATTTTAGAAATAAAGTATTCCTAGAGTTAAATATATTTTAATCTCGTTAATTATGCTAAGAAATCCTAATTATTATAAGTTAAAAAGTAGCCTTTGCAAATTTACCTTTTTTTTTAAACACTTTAATTGTAGTTAAGAATTACGATCATTGAAAATACAGTATATAAAATTTTAAAATGCCATAAATTATAAGCTGTTATAATATATATATATATATATATATATATATATATATATATATATATATATATATATATATATATATATATATATATATATATATATATATATATATATATATATATATATATATATATATATATATATATATATATATATATATATGTGTGTGTGTGTGTGTGTGTGTGTGTGTGTGTGTGTGTGTGTGTGTGTGTGTGTGTGTGTGTGTGTGTAAATAGTAATGGTAAAGGCTAGGCTGTTCTTTCAAAATTAGTGGGTTCATTGTGCGTTTATTCTGAATATGTACGTTCAAAAGCTTTCGGAGGGCATGTGCGTTCAATTATCTTTTAAAGTAAGTTCAAAATTAGCCCATCTTATTAATTTTTCCTATCATACAAAATATAAGTCTAAACAGTACTTTTAATGTGCGTTCATTTACCAGGTGTGCTTTCAAAGTTCGTACAAAATGAACGCCCATTGAAAGATCATTTTTTAGAGTGTACGACGTGCAAACGTAGAACGATTTTATGCGAATGTTTGATGCACATCCCCAACAGTTTCCTTGTTAACGGATAGTAGCCTTGTTCGTGAACAAGACAGAACACTACTGATCTCCCTAAACTTCGTATATCACGCAACGATGCTCTTGCAATCCGGTGCTCGTCATCATTTCTTCCTAAAATTTCGCTGAACAGATATCTGTGACCTATTCTCATAATACAATAATACACATTTGGTTTGTTCTTGCGCAGACGCCATTTTCAGTTTGTGCGTTGCAACGTATACTATATCAACTGGGCATCTAACTGGAATAAAAGGAAAAAACTATTAGTTATTTTTCCTTTTGCCACAAACCGTAAAGCTATACCTCTTGTAGTTTGTTTGTAATGTTTAAAAATTTTAGAGTCACAGTGTATTTTGCAGGTCTTTCAACCATGCAAAATCTAAAGGATTATGTTCCTAGATTTAAAGAAAACATTAAAAAACGGAGAACAATGATTCACTCCTAATAGAAAACATTTCTTTCCCTTCCTTAAATTAGATCTGATACTTTATTTTCCTTATAGCAAGATAATTTTATAAATCTTAAGTAAGATTAATGAAACAACATGCTAAAATACTGATGAAGTTATGATATCTAACTATGTTAATTAATATTCAAATAGGAGAGACTTTTTTTTAAGTCTCCGGTATGTGAGTGTTTACGTCCACAATTGAGTAAATATTAAGAAGAAGAAGCAGCATAGTAATCTAAGCAATAATTTTCAACAAACAGTAGTGAATAATTGTTGCATCTGCGCACTTTACTTTGTACTTAGTTGGTTGTTGCATTTTATTTTATAACGACATGGTCCTTCTAAAGTATTATACATATTTGGACTCATTTAACCACAGCTCTTACTTTTTAACACAGAAATATGCTTATTCAATCATACTTCCATTTTAAATTTTAATATATTATATATATATATATATATATATATATATATATATATATATATATATATATATATATATATATATATATATATATATATATATATATATATATATATATATATCAGCTGGTTGTAGATGGTCACCACTCATCCTTTAAATCTGTTAATAGTGGTGCTCCTCAAAGATTTGTTCTTTCCCCAACACTTTTTCTACTTTTATTAATGACTATCTCTCTATTACTTCATCTCCTATACATTCCTATGACAATGACCCCACCCTTCATTACTCTTTTCAATTTGAAAGATCCTCTTCGGACAGCTTTTAATTGACTACAAGAGGATAGCCTTGGAGCCACTGACCTTTGATCTTTCTCGTATTTCAAAAACGAGAGAAAACATGGTCGTTTTCAATGTCTTAAAATCTTAGTTCCTCTATCTCTCTACTCGACAAAGACTTTCACGCAGCTATGATATCTTTTCCGAAAACACTCAACTTTAACCTTTGTCTCACCTTAATATTCTCGGTGTTTCATTTTCTCTTGATCTTTTTTGGAAGGTCAAATTTTTTCTCTTCCTAAACAAGCTTCCCAGTGGTTAGGTGTTCTGAGGCGCTTTCAGAATTTCTTTAATCTACTCCAATTGCCTGCTCTTTATAATGCTGTTGCTCGCCCCTGAGTATAGAGTACGCATTACACATCTGAAGTGGTTCCACTCTCCCAGTTCTTCTTGAAAAGGTGGAGTCTAGGGTTTTTCCACATATTAATCCTTCAGCTCTCACTAATTCTCTTCAGTCTTTTCCTGCCTGTCGAATTGTTGCGTCACTCTCTCTCTCTCTCTCTCTCTCTCTCTCTCTCTATATATATATATATATATATATATATATATATATATATATATATATATATATATATATATATAATATATATATATATATATATATATATATATATATATATATATATATATATATATATATATATATATATATATATATATACTATATATATATATATATATATATATATATATATATCGCTATTAAAATGGACACTGCTCCTCTGAACTTTCCCTTCGCATACTTTCTCCATTGAGAAGGGGTTGTGCGACGCTCCTTTCTACAGTTTTATCCTTTTTCTCTCCTACTCTCTGACTCCAGACTTAACCGCTATTATCAATCTTTATCTATTTTCCCAATGCCTGAATTGGCACATGTCGACCTTTAACTTGACCAGATTCCCGGTTTTTTCCCACACTTTTTTTGAAATTTTTGAAGTCCCAAGGCCTTTGCCCACCAGAAGGGAAATTATATATATACATATATAATATACATATATATATATATATATATATATATATATATATATATATATATATTATATATATATATATATATATATATATATATATATATATATATATATATATATATATATATATATATATATATATATTAGCGTTTCCATAGCGATTGCATTATACTTACAGTAGATCCAACAATTCCTGTCCATATGCCTTTTAAGTTGCAGTTTGGTATGAAATAACCCTATCAAGAACAGTCCCAAAAGAGGACCATTTAATAAATTGCCACAAATAATCCCCAATTCCATCAAATGTTTCGTATTTGACGCAATTATGGCTAATCCAATGAGAACTGCTTCCTACAACAAGTGCTATAAATAAATAAATAAGTATATATATATATATATATATATATATATATATATATATATATATATATATATATATATATATATATATATATATATATATATATATATATATATTATATATATATATATATACATATATATATATATATATATATATATATATATATAGTAAGCGATAATGATGGAAAGGAAAGAGTGGTTTTTATGAATGGGGAGAACTAAAAGAATGTTTATGCAATTTTAACTGAAATGATAAAATGTTAGGTGATTTTAAATGCATGAGTTCTATATATAGAAGTAAGAGTAATGTTAGGTTTTTAAGAGTAGAAATTTAGAACAGAGATGAGTAAAAATTGTTTTAATTATAAGCATATGGTTTAATAAAAAGAGTATATACATATATACATGTGCAAGTGTGCAAACTTCTTGGCTATGTATGTGTAAACCATATGGAGAAAGAAATGCCATGTGATTTCAATATTTTAATGTTTACAGAGAAGCAGCAGGAGGTATTTTTGATCATTATATGGATGAAACAAAGTTAAAGATGAAAGTAAGATGGTGAAAGAACTTGGGATTTAGTTGGAGTGTAGAGTTACAAGAAGAGAAGCATTAGAATATGTAAAATATTCAACAGAATACGAAAGCATATTAGCAGAAAGATGGAAATTAATGAAGAGAAATACGAGTACAAAAGGAGTGAAAATATTTTAAGAAAACGATAGCCATTACTAAAGGGGAATTTGCGGTGGGAAAAAAGATTAGTGAAAAAAGTGAAAGAAAAGGTAGCGAAGTGAAGAAGAAGTGAAGTGATTGGTGACGCGAAGAATTGAATGATTTTATCAATAGAAAAAAGGATTTTGAAAGATGAGAAGAATTTTAAACAGCACGAAATGAAATTAAGAAAATGAAAGCTAAAAGGAGGAGATCGGTCGATAAATGGAGTGGAAGGATAGTTTCAATTATCTATAAAGAAGGATATTTTGGAGGGAGATCAAAAATACCGGAAAAAGAGGAAAGGGATTAACCTAGTGTAAAGAAATTGGACGGAAATGAAGTTCAAGATGGTATAGAAGTATTAACATTTCAGAGGATTACTAAATCTTGGAAGATAGAAGAGGTATAATAGACATAATAAGTGAAATTGAAAAAATATTAGAGTATAGGAATACAGATATTTTGTCATAAAACAAGGAAATTAGGAGATTCAAGATTTTTGAGACATGTAACAGTAGGGTTTGCGTTTATAGAGGCATCTTACCTAACCTTTCGGGCGAAAATTGGAGAAAAAAAATTATGGTTATATGTATTTAAATTGATAGATTACTAGAGAAAGAAACTCTGAAAACTGAGACTCAGAAAGATGTTGAATGCTAGTATGAGAGGTAGAAATGTGATATTCAGTAGATTCGAAGTTAAAACAAAGACAACGGATGTCAATAAATTTAATAGAAAAGCCCCCTCTACGACAAACCAAGCCCATAGGAACCTTTTATTGAACAAAACAATGTATAAGCTGGCGATAATAAATAAATTAATATAATGATAATATTTGAATATTTCAAAGTTTATTTGGAATTTGGAATCAATAAAACCAACTATATGATATAGAATAATGCGCAGTAGTAACCTAAAAACTAACTGGCTAACTTATACTAAACTCATTCATAATAAAAATATAAATGAAAAGGTAAACTGAGAATTGACCTGTTTTAAATAAAAATCTTTCCATACAGTAAATTAGCAAAAGAAAAAGAGTTAAAATTTAAATTTCAAAATAATACAAAAGAAAACGAAAATCTCTTCCGTGAATAAATATAAAATTATAATTAATTTAAAACTCTATTACTCTAAGACTTTATGGAACTTAAAAGGAAAAAATATGCCCCATCAGAAATAAAACATGAAAAAACACAAATACACATCAACACTGGAGCATCCACCAAACACAGCATTCCATTTAAAAAGCTTTTCTCTGCGATTGCTTCGAAAAGTGGTAAATTAGTGGTCAACTTCCTCGATAAATGATACAAATCAAAAACATCCTGTCGTGAAGATAAAGGTTAAAATACATTTGAAAAAAATAGCTGTTCATAATCTTCAGCCTTGAGCTTAAACCTTAAAAATGATATTTAGATTGATAGATTCCTAGATTTTCAGTTAATAAATGGCCCTTCCACCACTATTTGAAACCAGAACTCCATAGGGTAGCACGAGTTTTTGTATAGTTGAGGTAAAGGAGAAAGTTAAAATATCTCACAGCTAGAAAGAGATCATAGCCTTTTTTTCATATTCTTTCCAGTTAAAAAATGTCCACAACAAATACAGAACGTATGAAAATTTAGAAAAATAAGAAAAGAAAATTTTTCAACTCCCAGTGTGAGTCTTCTCTACTCTGAATGTCACGATAACAAGTATGGCAAAGTTATATGTGATGAGGAGAAAAACGAATTTGCTCATTCTATCAGTTTCACGACCCTCACTCTTTCGTCCGACACCGAAAGTACTTCGGAATACTAAATACACAACATAATAAATCAAATAATCTTATGAAAGTGAGAGAAGAAGCACTTAGGATAGGATATAGATCTTGAATAGAAGACCTTAAAAAACGATTGTAGTTAGATTCAATAACAGGAGCAGGGATCATTTGCTTTTAAGAAAGGAACCATTACTGAAGCTTTAAGATTATTCAGATATCCATTGGGACTTTGAAGAAATATTGTAAGTCCCTAATCAAATGATCCAAATAACTGAGAATGATGAATAATCCTACCTCCTCTTGACCTCGATCACAATGAAGGAACCTAACCATAAATTTCTCTCTTGACTAAAATTACCATAAATAGGACTTTAGTATTTGGATGAAATGTAAATGTTATTTGGGAAGTTGAAGATTCTCAAAAGAGACAAAAATTTGCTGAATTGTGTAACATTAGATGATACAAGATAATTATAGTAGAAGAAGGACTGATATTTAAGCGAAAGAATATCGACGTTTAGAGATTCAAGACTCTTTGAGACATATTACAAGAATAGTAATTTTTTTACATACGAACAAAGTCTACCCCCAGAAGGAAATTCCCAATTAGTATTTGGAGTATATAATTAAGATCGTTAGAGGAAGAATCCTAAGAAATCTGGGTAAAATTCAGGAGTAAAATGTTTTAATTAGACCTAAATAGCTGATACTTCTCTGACTTGATATTAGCGCGATTAAAATTTTAAATCAAATGTTTTCTTTCTTATTTCCTGTGGTTACTTTATTTTGAAAGTTTAAATATGTGACATTATAGTTTTCCATTTGTTTCCCCCCCCCCAAAAAAAAAATGAAATAAAAATTATTTAAATTTTAATCGCGCTAATATCAAGTCAGAGAAGTATCAGCTATTTAGGTCTCATTAAAACATTTTACTCCTGAAATTTACCCAGATTTCTTAGGATTCTTCCTCTAACGATCTTAATTATATTCTGCAAATACTAATTGGGAATTTCCTTCTGAGAGTAGACTTTGTTCGTATGTAAAAATTTCCAATCTTGTAAGATGTCTCAAAGAGTCTTGAATCTCTAAACGTCGATAGTCTTTCGCTTAAATATCAGTCCTTCTTGTACTATAATTATCTTGTATCTTCTAATATTAAACAATTCAGCAAATTTTTGTCTCTTTTGAGAATCTTCAACTTCCCAAATAACATTTACATTTCATCCAAATACTAAAGTCCTATTTATGGTAATTTTAATCAATAGTGAAATTTATGGCTAGGTTCCTTCATTGTGATCGAGGTCAAGAGGAGGTAGGATTATTCATCATTCTCAGTTATTTGGATCATTTGATTAGGGACTTACAATATTTCCTGAACGTCCCAACCAATATCTGAATAATCTTAAGCTTCACTAATGGTCCTTTTCTAAAAAAAAATATTTAATTATTAAATCTAACTGCAATCTTTATTTTTAAGGTCTTCTATTCAAGATCTATATCCTATCCTAAGTGCTTCTTCACTCACTTTTATAAGATTATTTGATTTATTATACGTTGTGTATTTATTATTCCAGAAGTACTTTCGGTGTCGGACGAAAGAGTGAGGGTCGTGAAACTGATAGAAATGAGCAAATTCGTTTTTCTCCTCATCACATATAACTTTGCCATACTTGTTATCGTGACATTCAGAGTAGAGAAGACTCACACTGGGAGTTGAAATATTTTCTTTTCTTATTTTTCTAAATTTTCATACGTTCTGTATTTGTTGTGGACATTTTTTAACTGGAAAGAATATGAAAAAAAGGCTATGATCTCTTTCTAGCTGTGAGATATTTTAACTTTCTCCTTTACCTCAACTATACAAAAACTCGTGCTACCCTATGGAGTTCTGGTTTCAAATAGTGGTGGAAGGGCCATTTATTAACTGAAAATCTAGGAATCTATCAATCTAAATATCATTTTTAAGGTTTAAGCTCAAGGCTGAAGATTATGAACAGCTATTTTTTTCAAATGTATTTTAACCTTTATCTTCACGACAGGATGTTTTTGATTTGTATCATTTATCGAGGAAGTTGACCACTAATTTACCACTTTTCGAAGCAATCGCAGAGAAAAGCTTTTTAAATGGAATGCTGTGTTTGGTGGATGCTCCAGTGTTGATGTGTATTTGTGTTTTTTCATGTTTTGTTTCTGATGGGGCATATTTTTTCCTTTTAAGTTCCATAAAGTCTTAGAGTAATAGAGTTTTTAATTAATTATAATTTTATATTTATTCACGGAAGAGATTTTCGTTTTCTTTTGTATTATTTTTGAAATTTAAATTTTTACTCTTTTCTTTTGCTAATTTACTGTAAGGAAAGATTTTTATTTAAAACAGGTCAATTCTCAGTTTACCTTTTCATTTATATTTTTATTATGAATGAGTTTAGTATAAGTTAGCCAGTTAGTTCTTAGGTTACTACTGCGCATTATTCTATATCATATAGTTGGTTTTATTGATTCCAAATTCCAAATAAACTTTGAAATATTCAAATATTATCATTATATTAATTTATTTATTATCGCCAGCTTATACATTGTTTTGTTCAATAAAAGGTTCCTATGGGCTTGGTTTGTCGTAGAGGGGGCTTTTCTATTAAATTTATTGACATCCGTTGTCTTTGTTTTAACTTCGAATCTACTGAATATCACATTTCTACCTCTCATACTAGCATTCAACATCTTTCTGAGTCTCAGTTTTCAGAGTTTCTTTCTCTAGTAATCTATCAATTTAAATACATATAACCATAATTTTTTTTCTCCAATTTTCGCCCGAAAGGTTAGGTAAGATGCCTCTATAAACGCAAACCCTACTGTTACATGTCTCAAAAATCTTGAATCTCCTAATTTCCCTGTTTTATGACAAAATATCTGTATTCCTATGCTCTAATATTTTTTCAATTTCACTTATTATGTCTATTATACATCTTCTATCTTCCAAGATTTAGTAATCCTCTGAAATGTTAATACTTCTACACCATCTTGAACTTCATTTCCGTCCAATTTCTTTACACTAGGTTAACCCCTTTCCTCTTTTTCCGGTGTTTTTGATCTCCCTCCAAAATATCCTTCTTTATAGATAATTGAAACTATCCTTCCACTCCATTTATCGACCGATTTCCTTTTTTTAGCTTTCATTTTCTTAATTTCATTTCGTGCTGTTTATCATTCTTCTCATCTTTCAAAATCCTTTTTTCTATTGATAAAATCATTCAATTCTTCGCGTCACCAATCACTTCACTTCTTCTTCACTTCGCTACCTTTTCTTTCACCTTTTTCACTAATCTTTTTTCCCACTGCAAATTCCCCTTTAGTAATAGCTATCGTTTTCTTAAAATATTTTCACTCCTTTTGTACTCGTATTTCTCTTCATTAATTTCCATCTTTCTGCTAATATGCTTTCGTATTCTGTTGAATATTTTACATATTCTAATGCTTCTCTTCTTGTAACTCTACACTCCAACTAAATCCCAAGTTCTTTCACCATCTTACTTTCATCTTTAACTTTGTTTCATCCATATAATGATAAAAAATACCTCCTGCTGCTTCTCTGTAAACATTAAAATATTAATATCACATGACATTTCTTTCTCCATTTGGTTTACACATGCATAGCCAAGAAGTTCACACACTTGCATATATATATATGTATATACTCCTTTTATTAAACCATATGTTTATAATTAAAACAATTTTTACTCATCTCTGTTCTAAATTTCTACTCTTAAAAACCTAACATTACTCTTACTTCTATATATAGAACTCATGCATTTAAAATCACCTAACATTTTATCATTTCAGTTAAAATTGCATAAACATTCTTTTAGTTCTCCCCATTCATAAAAACCACTCTTTCCTTTCCATCATTATCGCTTACAATATATATATATATATTTGTATATATATATATATATATATATATATATATATATATATATATATATAATATATATATATATATATATATATATATATTTAACTTATTTATTTATTTATAGCTCTTGTTGTAGGAGCCGTTTTCATTGGATTAGCCATAATTGCGTCAAATACGAAACATTTAATGGAATTGGGGCTTATTTGTGCGAATTCATTAAATGGTCCTCTATTGGGACTGTTCTTGATAGGGTATTTCATACCAAACTGCAACTTAAAAGGCATATGGACAGGAATTGTTGGATCTACTGTAAGTATAATGCAATCGCTATGGAAACGCTAATATATATATATTATATATATATATATATATATATATATATATATATATATATATATATATATATATATATATATATATATATATATATATATATATATATATATATATATATATATATATATATATATATGTGTGTGTGTGTGTGTAAATATAATTCCCTCTGGTGGGCAAAGGCCTTGGGACTTCAAAAATTTCAAAAAAAGCGTGTGAAAAAACCGGGAATCTGATCAAGTTAAAGGTCGACATGTGCCAATACAGGCGTTGGGAAAATAGATAAAGATTGATAATAGCGGTTAAGTCTGGAGTCAGAGAGTAGGAGAGAAAAAGGATAAAACTGTAGAAAGGAGCGTCGCACCAACCCCTTCTCAATGGAGAAAGTAGAAGGGAAGTTCTGAGGGAGCAGTGTCCATTTTAATAGCGATAGTATATAAATATATATATATATATATATATATATATATATATATATATATATATATATATATATATATATATATATATATATATATATATATATATATATATATATATATAGAGAGAGAGAGAGAGAGAGAGAGAGAGAGAGAGAGAGAGTGACGCAACAATTCGACAGGCAGAAAAAGACTGAAGAGAATTAGTGAGAGCTGAAGGATTAATATGGGGAAAAACCCTAGGCTCCACCTTTTCAAGGAGAACTGGAAGAGTGGAACCACTTCAGATGTGTAATGCGTACTCTATACTCAGGGGCGAGCAACAGCATTATAAAGAGCAGGCAATTGGAGTAGATTGAAGAAATTCTGAAGGCGCCTCAGAACACCTAACCACTGGGAAGCTTGTTTAGGAAGAGAAAAAATTTGACCTTCCATAAAAGATCAAGAGAAAATGAAACACCGAGAATAATAAGGTGAGACAAATGTTAAAGTTGAGTGTTTTTGGAAAAGATATCATAGCTGCGTGAAAGTCTTTGTCGAGTAGAGAGATAAAGGAACTAAGCTTTTAAGACATTGAAAACGACCATGTTTTCTCTCGTTTTTGAATTACGAGAAAGATCAAAGGTCAGTGGCTCCAAGGCTATCCTCTTGTAGTCAATTAAAAGCTGTCGGAAGGGGATCTTTCAAATTGAAAAGAGTAATGAAGGGTGGGGTCATTGTCATAGGAATGTATAGGAGATGAAGTAATAGAGAGATAGTCATTAATAAAAGTAGAAAAAGTGTTGGGGAAAGAACAAATCTTTGAGGAGCACCACTATTAACAGATTTAAAGGATGAGTGGTGACCATCTACAACAGCTGATATATATATATATATATATATATATATATATATATATATATATATATATATATATATATATATATATATATATATATATTAATATATATATGTATAAAGGTTAAATATAAATAATTATATTATCTGTAAAAAAACGTTTGAAACGACATTTTAAACAAGACGCCATTCTCGCTATTCGTAAGAGTTTTATTCTCAGAAATGGTTCAATTTCGGACAATCTTTGTATATTAATTTTTATTAGTTAAATATATTTTCTTTATAATATATACTGATGTATATAAGTATATATATATAATGCATCATTTAAGTGTATAAAAAGTATAATATAATGTTTAATTATTTTAGGAAGGACGTTAGTATCTTATCGACCATTTAGAAAACTTTAAATTCATGTTTAGTTTAGTTCCCCATAATTTAAAAGAAATAATTGTAAATTAACTAAAAAAGCTATGGAATATTTTATAACTTTAAAAGAATCAAGTAAAGTAAATGTAATTCAT
>SEYY01010596.1:0-2500 GCA_009176605.1 Armadillidium nasatum
TAAATAAAATAAAAAAAAAATAAAAAAAGAAAATTGAAATGTAATTTAAAAAAAAAAAAAAGAAAAATTAAAATGATGAATAGAAGTAAAAAGTTTCTGTAGGTATGTGTGTGTGTGTGTATGTGTATGTGTGTATGTGTGTGTATGTGTATGTGTATGTGTATGTGTGTGTGTGAGTTTGTATCTGAGCGTGATTTTATGTAAATTTTGATAGAAAAAGAGATTGAAAAAGCTTACGTCGTTTTTAAATTTTATTAAACAACATTTATTAATAATGACGATTCTTAATTTTGTTGAATTTCATACAGCACAGGTGAAAAAATCCATGAATTACTACGTACTTCTTTCCTATTCATACGATAAGAGAGAGAGAGAGAGAGAGAGAGAGAGAGAGAGAGAGAGAGAGAGAGAGAGAGAGAGAGAGGAATGGAAAAAAGGAGGGAGAAGGGAAGAAACGTAGTTGAGAGTAAATTCATTTTACCAACATGAATGAAAATCTTTTTTGGTTTCTATAGTAACTAAAATTAATGTTTGGATGAGGAAACAGACAGAGACAGAGACAGATATAGAAACAGAAAGAGAGATAAATAAAACAGGCAGATAGAAGACTGAGAAAAAGATCAGAAATTTAGTAAAAAGACAAGCAGAAAGAGTGTCAGAGAGAAAGAGGTAAATTAGTGAGGCAGGCAGAAAACTGACAAAATGACATAGAGAGAGAGAGAGAGAGAGAGAGAGAGAGAGAGAGAGAGAGAGAGAGAGAGAGAGAGAGAGAAAAGACATTTTCACGGTGTTTGACTTCTTTTAAACCTGTTAGCCATTGACAGCGCATATTATGCCAGCAAAGGCGTGAAAAGTATTACTATTTAAATGAAACTCTTTCATTCGTAAAAAAAAGATACGTTCGATTATCATCAGTAGTGGGATACTCTAAATTCAAACATTAGTATAATAATAATTTTAAAGTTATAATAAAAATTATTTAGCTGTTAAAAAAAAACAAAAACAAATTAAATTAACTTTTAAAGCCATTCCTGTTCAAGTCTTGTTCTAAGCAAAAATCGAAAATCGACCCAAAATAAAAGTAAAAGACTCCGTGATTTTAGATTCACAACTTTGAGAGAGAAAAATTACATCAGAAAGGGAAAGAAGATTGTAGGCAGATAATTCCATCTCACAGAACTGGCTGCAACAAATGATATAGATGTTAAAGAGAAAGATTGTAATTGGAAAGAGAGAGAGAGAGAGAGAGAGAGAGAGAGAGAGAGAGAGAGAGAGAGAGAGAGAATGTATAGTCTTCAATGTACTACGATATCGCCGTAAACTCTCTCACTGTAATAGGGAAAAGGGAAACAGAACAAACATTCTGCTGCAAAGATAGTTAAAATTTTTAGGATTACTCAATACTTTTTGTTTTCTTTAATGAATTATGCCCGAAGACCCATTAAATCCACCAGAGTTGAAGGAAAACCAAAAAACAGGTTTAAATCAAATGCTGAGATGTTATTAAACTCGACTGTTGAAAGAGGCATGTCAGCAGAAATAGGAAAAATAGAGTAAGGAAGAGTGCTTCAGACTATACTACTGGAATATATGCAAGAATGAGCATAGCAGTTAAGTATGAGGTCAAAAATCTGGACAGAGAAAAGGATGAGACTGTGTGGATAGGAGTTTTGCAACAGTTCTCCTTAAAACAGAAAGTATGTATCTAAAGAGAACAAAAAAGTATTCGTTGCAATGGCAATGGTATGAGGAGAGACATGCAACAGTTTGAAGGGAAGAAAGGGATTGGGGAGTAAGTGAGGGCAATACAGTAGAATAAGACTAAATATTTTAGATTCCATCTTTTCACCAAGAGCTGTGTGAGTGAAGCGACCCCAAATATTTACAGGGACGAAGGACACCCCTGTAAAGTGAATTAACTAGAAAGATGTGAATAAAGTCTGAAGGTTTATCAAAACACGTAACCTCTTAGAACCTAGTTTAGTAAAAGAAATGAGATTCTTCCAAGAAAGCTCAAGAGATAAAGAAGCTCTAAATAGAATATTTAGGAGAGACAATTTTAGGTTGTGTGGTTTGCTTACTCTTGTCTAGTTTTCTCTCAGATCGTTCCATTTCGGCACTTGTAAATGGAGCGACCTCTTCCTCTCTTTCTGTCAACTGTGGTGTTTTCAGGGTTCTGTGTTATCTCCAATTTTTTTCCTTAACGATCTTCTCAACTGCACTTTTAACTTTGCTCACTCTTATGTTGATGATTCAACTCTCCATTCTTCTACTCATTTCAAATCTTATCCCTCTTTTGCTTCTAGAGTTTCCTCTCGTCTTCAACTTTCCGATTCTATTCTTGTCGATCTGGATGGGATTTCCCGGTGGGGTGTTAGCAACCTTGCGAAATTCAACTCTTTAAAAACTCAATTTTTTCACATCTCCCTCTCAAAAACGCCTCCCAACTTTCCTATCTTCTTCGATGGTTCTCCCGTCTCACATGTAAATAATATTAACA
>SEYY01010596.1:7500-12500 GCA_009176605.1 Armadillidium nasatum
TAATTAATTTTCCCCTTGAAGTTAGGAACTTTCCTCTTTCCCGGAAATATTTCCATTAAAATGTCCTCTGTCCTCCGAATTTCTCCGAACAAGCTACAAGTCCTCTTTTAAGGATCATAAAATCTTGTATATGAGAAAAGCTTTTGGAGATAAGGAGAATGGAAACTTGGAACAATTATTTATATATATATATATAAATATATATATATATATATATATATTATATATATATATATATATATATATATATATATATATATATATATATATATATATATATATATATATATATATATATATATATATATATATATATATATATATATATATATATTATATATATATATATATATATATATATATATATATATATATTATATATATATATATATATATATATATATATATATATATATATATATATATATATATATATATATATATATATATCTATATATATATATATATATATATATATATATATATATATATATATATATATATATATATATATATATATATATATATATATATATATATATATATATATATATATATATATATATATATATATAATATATATATATATATATATATATATATATATATATATATATATCCAGTGATCGTTTATGGGTTTAAATCCCCCACGACTAACAAAGTTTTTTTCTCTTTAGAATAAAAAACTTAACCTAATTTTACGTAATAAAACTTAACCTAACCTGAGCTAATTTAACTTAACCAAACCTAACTCAACGAAACCTAACCTAATTTAAAAGATAAAAAACAAATCCTTCATCCTAAACGAAAATTTTAATCAAAGCAATATGTTTTTCTTCTTTTTTCATTAATTGCGCCCTGTTATTGAAATATATCTAGCGTTGACTATAACCACTACAACATCCCTGTAAATCAATAATTTAAATCCATCTCTTAACAGCTTCTTATTTCTTGATCGATAAACAATTAACGGTTCAATTCATCTTTGTACTTTTATTGCTTCAAACTTTTAGTTGAATTAAATGTTTTTTTTTTTTTTTTTTAAGTAATAGTTAATAAAAACAAAAGATAAAAAAAATAAAAGTTAGAGCAAAAAGTGCAAAAAAGTAAAAAACTGAAAAATTAAAAATTAAAACTGGATTTATACACATAATTTGAACCGAAAAACTTTCAAACAACTTACAAGATATTTTAAAGAGAGTTCAAGCTAAGCTCAAGGGATGGTCAAAGCACACTCCATGGATGCTCAAGTAGAACTTAGGGATTACTGGAGGGATAGTCTTATAATTGTTGTTGTTATTATCATTATTAAAATTCTCAAAATTATTATTATTATTATTATTATTATTATTATTATTATTATTATTATTATTATTATTATTATTATTATTATTATTATTATTATTATTATTATTATTATTATTATTTTTATTATTATTATTATTATTATTATTATTATTATTTTATATTATTATTATTATATATTATTATTATTATTATTATATTATTATTATTATTATTATTATTATTATTATTATTATTATTATTATTATTATTATTATTATTATTATTATTATTATTATTATTATTATTATTATTATTATTACTACTATGCTAAGACTGTATTCTTCAATTTTCATTCCCAACTAAATTTGGTAAATAAAAACGTTCATTTTTTCCGAAGCAAAGATATCACTGAAAATATGTCTTCAAATGTGATTCACATTTAGATACAATTTGAAACTTCGACTTATCTTACCTTTAATATATTATTAGAATTAATATTAATAAGGTTATCTTTGTTATATTATTCATTATCTAATCTAGATGGTTGTTTATGTTATTGGTAGAGATAGAGAAAGAGAGAGAGAAAGGGAGAAAGAGAGAGAGAGAGAGAGAGAGAGAGAGAGAGAGAGAGAGAGAGAGAGAGAGAGAGAGAGAGAGAGAAAAACAAAATTGCAAGAAAAAAAGTTAGGTAGATAGATAAATAAAAAATAAAAAGATATGGAGAGAGGGAATGCAGGAAGAGAGAGAGAGAGAGAGAGAGAGAGAGAGAGAGAGAGAGAGAGAGAGAGAGAGAGAGAGAGAGAGAGAGGGTAAAGAAAGAGAAAGAGAGGAAAAGAAAGTAATCTAAGCTTTTATATGCATTCAAGAGCCTAGTGCTGATCAGTTCCTGCGTTTTCTGATAGCTAAAATTTTTGAAATTGATTTCATTGAATAAGCACTACGAGAAAGGGGAAAACTTTTAATAGAAAACGCCCTCTCTCTCTCTCTCTCTCTCTCTCTCTCTCTCTCTCTCTCTCTCTCTCTCTCTCTCTCTCTCTCTCTTCTTGAGGAAATCTAATTTTGAACGCTACTCTTTGAGATAAATAATTTGTTTCCCATCAACTCTTTAAATGACTTTCAGATACTTTCAGATGCACATAGATACAACCATGTAAGCTTTAAACACACACACAAACACCTACACACCTACACACACCTACACACACCTACACACACCTACACACACACACACACACACACACAGTATCATTCATGCTCAGCACAAATTTCCCTGAAGTTAATTGCATTTAAATAGAATATTTTTGATTGAATGAAATAAAGGGTTAGGGAATGATTAACGGTACTTCTCCAATGTTAATTTTAGAAGAAAAAAATGACTTCTAGAATATTAAAAGGTTCATGTCAATTTGTCCCTCATTATTTGATCTTATTACATTGCCAGTTTAAGAATTACATTGATATATTCTATTTTGTCGTCACTCAAGGGTCTGGGGGTATGGGGGTCCTGAAACCTCTTAAGAAAAAAATGTTCATCTGCCGTGCATTTACTCTTTGGTGTTGCATAATTGACAAGTATCATTTAAAGACAATATTATCTGCACAGTTACCGATACTAACAATTAAACTAAAAGACTAATATTTGCCAATACCTTGACGGACGCTTTCGACAGAATGAGAGAGTTTTGCCATAAGAGTATTGTAGTTTACATAAGATTTTTAAAAATATGAAATGAAATTTATCTATGAAATAATTTAAGTAATATATATATATATTATATATATATATATATATATAATATTATATATAATATATATATATAATATATATATATATATAATATATATATATATATATATTATATTAAAAAGAACCTGTTTTTAAAAAATTAAAGAAAAAAGTTAAAGGGTAAAGTTTTTTAAACTTTTAAAAAGGATTCTCCCTAAAAAAAAAGGGGGAGAAACCTGTTTTTTCTTCAGTTTGTCACAGTCTCCTTCATATACTTTCCCCTACTCCAACCCCCCCCCATATAACGGTATCTTTCAAAACCCCTTAACTCATCACAGGAGAATGTCATAAACTTGAAAAAGGAACTTGAAAAACTTTTCCTTAAAAGCCGAACAAGAAAAAGAAACTTTTAAACGAACAAGACTTGTGAAGTTGAAAAAAAAGGAAAAAAAATTAAATATATATATATATAATATATATATATATATATATATTTATATATTATATATATATATATATATATATTATATATATATATATATATAATTATATATAATATTTTTTTTTTTTTTTTTTTTTTTTTTTTTTTTTTTTTTTTTTTTTTTTTTTTTATATATATATATATTATATATATTATTATATATTATATAATATATATATATATATATATATTATATATATAATATAATATATATATATAATATATATATATATATAATTATATATATATATATATATATTATATATATATATATATATATATATATAATATATATATTATATATATATATATATATATAAATCAGTTTACACGTAAAGCTTAAGGATGCTCGTAGTTCAACACTGTGATAGGAATCTTCAATGAAGCCCGCATCCAAGCTGCTTGGGAAACATTTAAATGATACATTTATGTATGTAGATGCATTGGCCTCAATAAATAGATTTTAACGGGCTAAATAATATAATAATATATATTATCATTATATATTATATTTATATAATAATATATATATATATATATATATTTGTAATTTTTGCATATTTCCTCTTTTTGACAATGGCCGAAGGTCTGCCAATTTCTACCAGAGTTAGGAAATTATCGTGAACCAGAATCAGAATAAAACACATGTCCAGAGACACCATGTTTGAAGGTGTGCAAGTCAAAGAAAGTTAGAAAAATTGATAAAGGGAATGTTTTCCAAATTTTAAAATCAATAGAATATATGATAGATTAATCATAATTTTTAAGTCATAAGGAAAGGATTAGACTGTGTAGAAAGGAGTGTCACAAGAACACTTCTCAATGGAGGAGGTATGCGACTGTAGAGTTTAGATAAAACAGTGTCTGTTGTAATAGCGATAGTATAGAGAGAGTGACGCAACAATTCGAAATACAGAAACAGACTGGAGAGAGTTAGTGAGAGTAAAACAGTTGCTAAGTCCTAAACTCTACCTTTTGAAGGAGAGCTATGTTTGTAGAGCTACTCTAGATGTATGAAGCATACTCAGTACATGGGCGAATAATGCCCCAATAAAGAACAAGAGAGCAAGCAACTGGGGTGGCGTGAATAATATGAGTAAGGCTCCTTATAGGAAACTTAACCTCTCAGACTTTTGTTTGGAAAGAGATTGTGATCCTTCAAAGAAATATTATGAGAAAAAAAAGCACAGAGAATATTAAGAACAGACGAAATTTTGCATTATGTATTCTTGAAGATGTCATAGTTGAATGGAAATATATGCAGAGTAGAGAGATAAAGAAACTGAAATTTTTGAGTCAGTGAATTTATAGCTTGATTTTCTCTACTCCAATCTCAGATATTAGAGTAAACGAGGTATTACCAAGGTCAATTAATTGCTGTTGGAAACGTCTTTCAAAATGGAAGGAGTAAGGAAGAGTGGAGTCATCGGCATAGGATTGAATGACCAGTGAAGTAATTGAGAAAGAGGTCATTTATGGAAATGGAAATGTTGGTGGTTAGGACTA
>SEYY01010596.1:22500-25000 GCA_009176605.1 Armadillidium nasatum
CTCTTCCTCTGGCCAAACTCGCTACTTTTAAGTCTCTACATCCAAAGCAGCTGCTGCTTGCATCGCTTATTGACGCCTTGGGAACTCTGTACTAAAAGGTATAATGTAATAACATTTTTTTATAGACATTTTTAAATGGCTTCTGTGTACAATAATCATACGCACAGACATACAAACACTCGTTTACTCAAATACGTAAGTATGTGTATATATATACTTTCTGTGTGTGTGTGTGTGTGTGTGTGTGTGTGTGTGTGTGTTAATTGCTAATCAAGTTGAGCAAACTTTCTTCTTTAAAAATAAATATATTCAAATAGCGAAATGAGATCCAGTCTCAAATTACAAGAATTAAAAAAAAAAAAAAAGAAAATTACTGACGAAAAATAAAATGATAACGAAAATTAAAATAATAAAATTAAATTAAAACAATTTTAAATATTAATACAAGAAATGTTAATTTAAAACAAGGCATTAAAAAGTTAATTAAAATTTCATTAAAAAAATTTTAAAATTACTTAACCTTTTTCAAACTGAATAGTTTTTTCTTGAAATTTACTACTAACTACTATTAATAAGAATAAAAAATGAAATGTGTATAACTTTATTATTTTTATTAATAAAAAAATAAAGTAAAAAATTAAAATAATATAAAATAATAATAATAATAATAATAATAATAATAATAATAATAAATAATAATAATAAATAATAATAATAATAATAAAAATAATAATAATAATAATAATAATAATATAAATAATTTAATTTAATTTAATAATAATTAATAAAAAAAAAATAATAAATAAAATAAAAATAATAATAATAATAATATAATAGTAAATAATAAAAATATTTATAATAAATAATAATAATATAATAAATAATAATAATAATAATAATAATAATAATAATAATAATAATAATAATAATAATAATAATAATAACCGAGAAGCATTGTCTTCTAGAATCTAGAGAGCTCTGTTAGAAAGAGTTTAGAGACTAGATATATACAGAGTTTAGAGACTTTATGGAACAAAGTTTAGAGGCTAGGTGAAATAGGGTTTACAGGCTAGATAGAATAGAGTTTACAGGATAGATGGAGACAGAGTTCAAAGGCTAGATAGAGACAGAGCTTAGAGACTAGAAGAGACAGGGTTCAGAGAATAGATTTAGACAGAGTTCAGAGACTAGATGAAGAGAGAGTTTAGAGGCTAGAAGAAACAGAGTTCAGAGAGTAGATGAAGACAGAGTTTAGAGTCTAGATGGAGACAGAGCTCAGAGACGGCTAGACGGAGACAGAGTTAAGAGACCAAATGAAAGAAGATACATGTCCCAATGACAGGGTGAAAACTCTTTCTGACAGAGTAATAATTATTATTAATAATTAATTATAATTAATCATAATTAATTATAATTAATCAAAGGCTGACTGTGGAAATGAAAATGCCGAGAAAATGACTTTTCATGGAAATCACACAGAAAGAGAGGTCAGATGGACGAGATGCAAGTCTTATTCGCTGAGCGCAAAATCTTTCTGTGAGAATAAAACTTTATTAAGAACTAAAGAATGGAAACGACTGTTTCAAGAAACAGAAGAAAGAACCCTGTCCATTAATTTGACTGTCAAAAACAAAACTGTTTTAAAAAACAAATTAATTTTAATATTTATTAAATAAGCCAAATAAATAAAAAATACAGATTTACAAAAAAAAAAAAAAAAAAAAAAAAAAAAAAAAAATGTTTTTCTTAAAGAGAGTTAAAATGCAATCGAACCCGTTTTAATCTTATAAAGAAAATATTAGTTTCTCCATTTAACCAATCACGTAAAGTGTTTAACATGTTAAAAACATTTTCCTTTATATATTTGAATATTAATATATATATTATATTAATATATATATATATATATATATATATATATATATATATATATATATATATATATATATATATATATATATATAATAATATATATATATATATATATATATATATATATATATATATATATATATATATATATATATATATATATATATAGTATATATATATATATATAATATATATATATATTACAAGATATAAATGTGCTCAAAAATGTGTTCATAATTTATTTAAAATGTTGGAAATAATTTTTTTTCCCTTTATTTAAATTTAATTTGCATAAATTATTAAATTTAATTCATTTATTCTTTCTCCGTGACAGAAATCATCGAAATAAATTCTGAGATTTTTTTGAGCGAAACTTAAATAAATTATTTCATTGAATTATTAATGGGAAAAGGAAAGGTTTTGCAGGAACTTGATGGTCTTGGATGATGAAAGAGAACCAATAAGAAAGGGACGAGGAGGAGGAAGAGACAGAAGAAGAAGAAGAAGAAGAAGAAGAAGAAGAAGAAGAAGAAGAAGAAGAAGAAGAAGAAGAAGAAAGAAAGGAGGAGAAGAAGAAGAAGAAGAAGAAGAAGAAGAGAGAAGAAGAAGAAGAAGAAGAAGAAGAAGA
>SEYY01010596.1:30000-32500 GCA_009176605.1 Armadillidium nasatum
ATATATATATATATATATATATATATATATATATATATATATATATATATATATATATATATATATATATATATATATATATATATATATATATATATATATATATATATTACAAGTTATCAAAATACAGGACGAGAAGAAACCAGTCATGCATACAGATAAACACTTCCCAGGGACCACTCATTTATATTTAGTTTTTTGAACCCATCCTTTAATATTAGAACCATAGTACAGTAAGTTTTTATTTTAACTATAAAAGTTTCAATTACAACTCTACCAGCGTTTCTAAACAGTTTTGGGAGCAAGAAAGATAGAAGTTTCAGAAAATTTATTTAATTTTGAGATATTTTTCATCATTTATTTCCCACAATTTGAGGGAATTAAATATTATGTTAGGTTAGGTTAGTTTAGGTTTAGGTTATATTAGGTTAGGTTAGGTTTTGGTTAGGTTAGGTTGGGTTATGTTAGGTCTAGGTTATTGTAAGTCTAGGTTATGTTAAGCTGAGTTTAAAGGATTGACGTCACTTTCGACTCTTTTTTTTTTATTATTAGAATACAAATTAACTATTTTGTATAAGCATTTGTGTATTTCTTCAGTCTCTTATTATCTATCTTATTAACTACCATTGCTTGAAATAAAATAAAATTCACATGTTAATTACATTAAAATCTATAAATTAAGTTTATATATATATATATATATATATATATATATATATATATATATATATATATATATATATATATATATATATATATATATATATATATATATATATATATATATATATATATATATATATATATATATATATATATATATATATATATATATATATATATATATATATATATATATATATATATATATATATATATATATATATATATATATATATATATATATATATATATATATATATATATATATATATATATATATATATATATATATATATATATATATATATATATATATATATATATATATATATATATATATAACTTGATTTTTTTTTTGCTCAAAGGTTTTTTGAAGCAAAATATTTTAATGCAGATTTCTTATCATAATTATTTAAAGAGCAGAGAAGAGCTCTTGATTCTCTTGAATTTTCGTCAGGACTCTTCAAATTTCAGCAAGATAAAGAAATATTTAAAATATAAAAAAAAAAAAAAAAAAAAAAAAAAAAAAAAAAAAAATATATATATATATATATATATATATATATATATATATATATATATATATATATATATATATATATATATATATATATATATAAATATATATATATATATATATATATTATATATATATATATATATTATATTATATATATATATATATTATATATATATATATATATATATATATATATATATATATATATATTATATATATATTTTTTTTTTTTTTTTTGATTTATTTATTTATTTCAAAGAATTATTTTAAGAATTTAAAATCCCTTTTTAACTTTCTTTTTAATCGCCTTATTTAATGTTTTGAAATAAATGGTTTAAATAAAAACTCTTATATATTTAAAGTATGTGTCATAATACAATTTAAAATGAAGTATATATAATAAATACTATATATATATATATATATATATATATATATATATATATATATATATATATATATATATATATATATATATATATATATATATATATATATATATATATATATATATATATATATATATATATATATATATATATATATATATATATATATATATATATATATATATATATATATATATATATATATATATATATATATATATATATATATACTATATATATATATATATATATATATATATATATATATATATATATATATATATATATATATATATATATATATTTATTTATATAAACTTATATATCTTCTTCATCTTCCATAATAGTTTCCACCCTGTCAGTGAAACCAGCACCTTTCTCCATCTGCTCTAATAAGTTCCTCTCCCAAAGCTCTCTAAAAGATCCTGTTTTTCGCCTCGATGGTTTCAATATTAAAACTCTCAGGTAGGTTTTCCCCCTTTCAGTTGGACTAGCATAGTTTTCCACCTAACCTCTAAACGCTCTCTCCTCCAGCTCTACAGAAGATTATGCTTCTCAGAGCTATAGTTTCCCAGGCTTTTTCTGGAGTTGTTGCACACCGTTAGCATAGTGATCACAGGGTGGAGTGGCTAGTCCTGTCACATGATCAATCCTGTCGTTGATATTCAAGCTCAAGTTCATATATTTAAATTTTTAATACTAAAATTGGATTTTTTTTTTTTTTGAAGCCGAAAGTACATTACTATCTTGAAAGATTTGTTGCTCCTCCATAAATTTGAAAAATATACATATATATTTTTTCATTGAATCTCATTTAATGTAATTTTTTAAAAATACTGAAAAATATTTTTTCGAAAATTCTTATTTTAAAATAAATCTCTGCTATTATTTTATAATCTTCTGTTCAGTACCATCATATAAGCCTTCT
>SEYY01010596.1:35000-37500 GCA_009176605.1 Armadillidium nasatum
GGGACACAGAAAACATGGTGGTTTTCAATGCCTCAGAAACTGAGTTTCGCCATCTCTCTAGTCGACACAACCTTCCACACAACTAAGAAAGACATCTTCGAAAATACACAACTCAAACCTTCGTCTGTGTTTAATATTCTCGGTGTATTTATTTCTCGTGATATTTCTGGTAGATCACACTACATCACTTTTTAAACAAGTTTTTACGAAGTTGAGTATTCTGAGGCGCCTTCGTAATTTTTCTCGCTACTCCAATTGCCTGCTCTTTATAAGCGTTGTTTACTCCTTTATGAGGGACGTATCACACATCTGGGTGGTTCTACTCATACAGCTCTCCTTGAAAAGGTGGAAGTCTAGGGCTTTTCGTCTTATCAACTCTTCCGCTCTCACTAATTCTCTCCAGTCTCTTTCTGGTCGTTAAATTGTTGCATTACACTCTATTTTATCGCTATAATAATGATCACTGCTCGTCTTAACTCTGTTGTCGCATACCTACTCCATTGAGAACGACTCGTTTGAAACGCCTTCCTACACAGTCTCATCCTTACTTTATCCAACTCTCAAACTCCTGACTTTATCGCTATGCTCAATCCTCAATCTTACATGTACTCAACTGGTAAAGTGTGTATCGGGACGTCGGCGCTTAACTTGACCAAATTTCCGATATTTCTCCAACTCTTGTTGGAAATTAGTTGGCTTGTGGCCTTTGCTGACCAGAGATGATTATATATATATATATATATATATATATATATATATATATATATATATATATATATATATATATATATATATATATATATATATATATATATATATATATATATATATATATATATATATATATATATATATATATATATCTATATATATATATATACATTCTGTATATATATAATATATATATATATAGAATAGGGGGTTGGACAAATTTATGTGATTTTTTTTGTGCCAAAAATGAGTGGAACACTTTATGTGATATTGTTGTGTCAAATATAAGGGGGAGAATGGGAGGGAAGGTAATAGTGCCAGAGATTAGGAAAGACATTTAATGTTATTAGTGCCAAAAAAATAAATCTTAACTTTTAAAGTAAAGATTTAATATATATTTTTTTTATTTATGAAAGATTCCAAATGATAAAAATTTCTTTTTTTAAGATAAAAGATAAGAGAATTTTTGAAGAGTAACGTCAAATAGTTATTTTTGAAGAGTAACGTCAAATAGTTATTTTGATTAACAGTTTAATATAAATGAAATTTTTTGGATTGGGAAATAAGGAAAATTTCAACCAAAGGATTGACTCAAGGATATACCTTTTTCTTTTTTAATGAATATCCTCATCTTTAGTTATAGAAAGAGATTTAAACTACAGAGTCGTTAAAAAAATTCCATCTCGATTTCGACTCTCTCTCTCTCTTTCTTTCTCTTTCTTTACACACACACACACACACATATATATATATATATATATATATATATATATATATATATATATATATATATATATATATATATATATATATATATATATATATATATATATATATATATATATATATATATATATATATATATATATATATATATATATATATATATATATATATATATATATATATATATATATATACATATATCCTTAGGGCTGAAAAAAATAATCTCATTTATACACCCGAACTTGAGCAGTTTTAATATGAAAATTCTTCTCTTTGAAGTCTGTCTTTTTTTTTGTCCTTGAGATTTTAGTTATCTGTCCTTTTGTCTTATTCTATAAATTTCTGTCCTTAAAAGCACTTCGAATAAGCTCTCTCCCATGTGGGATCTAACCCCCTAAGTAAATTCATTAACAAAAAGGTAAGAAGCAAAATCCTTAATGGCTTGAAGGGGAGACGGGGGCGGGGGGGATAAGGGTCATCCTTTGGGGGTTCCGAGAAATTGCAAATCCCAAATTAATTCTTAAGTATATTTAGTGATTCCATAAGCTTATATTTAGGCCTCTCATTCTGTATATATATATATATATATATATATATATATATATATATATATATATATATATATATATATATATATATATATATATATATATATATATATATATATATATATATATATATATATATATATATATATATATATATATATATATATATATATATATATAATACACTGCTAAAAATGTCCTAACGAGTCGTTGGAACAAGTGGCAAAAATGTCGCAGTAAAATTTTCAATAGAGAAAAGACATGTTAAGCATAAGAAAGTCGCTTCACTGATTTATTTTCTAATAAGAAATTAACTGAAAAAATTTATTGTGACATTTTTGCCACTTGTCCCAACGATTCGTTAAGACATTTTTTGAAGTGTATTAACCAGATAACTCTAATACAACATTTTTTATCTCTTTGCTAAACCGAAATTATTTTCTTGTATTTATTATTTCCATTAAAAATTTTTTTTTTTTTACCTCGGTCTATGGGAGGCTTTAAGAGTCTTCATT
>SEYY01010596.1:52500-55000 GCA_009176605.1 Armadillidium nasatum
ATGTTTAAAAATATTTTTAAATTATTATATAATGACTGATAATTATTTGTATTGTCAATGTCCAGTATTTAACATTAATTTTTAAAACTTAAGCTAAAATAAAAAGGTGTTGGTGTAAGATGTCTTATGTGTTAATGTTATGGAAAAAATTTTACTACTGGAGTATTACGAGATTTTTTAATTATTATGGAAATAATTAAAATATATAATATAAGTAAATAAATGTAAATTGAATAATATAATAAATATGATTTAATATTAAATTAATGTATATTTTTATTTATTTATCAGGAAATTTGTTTATTTTTTTTGTTAAATGGATAGGAAAAAAATGAACACATTTTTAAATAAATTTTATTATTTAGTTTCCCATAAAAGTAATTATAGAAAATATATTATGGATAACTTTAATAATTATTATTTTTTTAAAAAAAGGACATTTCAATATTTGAATCAATAATAAATATTTAAAATAATAAAATGTGATTAAAGAAGGATAAAAAAACTATTTTCCCTTTAAAAAATTTAATACAAATAAAAAAAAACATAATAATAGTAATAATCATAAGAAAAGAAAAAATAACATCAAAGTAGTTATATTTTCCGATTTCCTTTCAAATCACTTGTCTTAAATATGTATTCGGAAGAAATTTGCATTTTGCATTTACTCTTATATATGATATTAAATCGAGAGTGGTTGACTTGCTTTGAAAATCGTGATAGCCTGAAGGGCAGTATTTTTTTCCGGCCAGGAAAGACGTCATATGCCCTTCGTTGGTGAGGTCCGCTCTAAAAAAAAAAAAAAAAAAAAAAAAAAAAAAAAAAAAAAAAAAAAAAAAAAAAAAAACATTCTGATTATCGACTGGAATTGGTTGAGGTTATTTTATCTGGAAGAGCATCACATACACGTCTTGTACTTGTGATAGATTGAAGGGCTGTAGTTTGTCTACCCGGAGAGACGGCTTATGCCCTACTTTTTAAACGTCAGGTCTCGGAAACCAAAAGAAAAATAAAATATTTCTGCTTCAGTAATTTGTCCAAAGAAATATTATAAAATAATACTGAAAAAGGACAAAATTTAATTATTTCTGTTAGGTTGTTACTGTTACAGTGTAACAGTAATATTTCTTCCTTATTTTCTTTGTGAGAAAATAGGATAATTAGGCAATTTTACGACAAAATATACACATATACATTATTAATGCTAAAAAAAAGAAACAAAAAATATAATTAATAAAATTGACATCATTAAATAAATTATCGAACAATTAGTACAAAACAATTAAATTTTAATTAAACATTGAGAGCGAAAGGATGCTAAGCATTTGTAGATAACACTGATCAACAGTAATATATATATATATATATATATATATATATATATATATATATATATATATATATAATATATATATATATATATATATATATATATATATATATATATATATATATATATATATATATATATATATATATATATATATATATATATATATATATATATATATAATATTTGACGTCTGGAGATTGTGTAAGCACATCTGAGTACAGCAGTGATGAATCAAGGATAATATTTAGGATTACTAGGAAAATTTTCGGTCTAGAGATTGCGTTGGCACAACTGAATAATGGATGATGTCATTGTTGCTAATGTTTTGTAAAATTTGCTCTGTATTATTATTCGTTTGTCTGAAGTACAGGAAAGTACAGAAGTACAGAAACTTGAACCATCGAGTGAAGCCACAAAAGGTTTAGTCAGGTTGAACTAAATGATTTAATTCGGACTTGAACTTATCAAAAAGCAAAGCAGTGGATTCTGGCATCAAGGCCAGACTTATTCATAGACTGAAACTTGGACTTGATGAAGAACTTTGTAATGGGAATGAACCAGAGGAAGAAGCTTTTCAGTACCTCAGAGGATTATTTCCACAGCTCAATGATGCTAAAGTTAAAGAAGGCATCTTCATTGGCCAGCAGATTCGTCATCTTTCCCTTCAACAACGGAATCTTCTAATGCCTAATGTTAAAGTGTTTGTATACAGGAATCGACAAAAAAATTTGAGTCAGTACTTTAGGAAGGAAAATACTCTTGTTGTCTGCTGTAATGTGTCTGATTTGATGTGATATTTACATTTAGAGTACAACCAATAGTACTGGAGATTATTCATAGACTCGTCAAAGCGGAGTTTAAAAGGTGTTCTGTTACATAATCGCAATTCTTTTCCTTCAGTTCCTATAGGAATGCTGTCCACATGAAAGAAACATGAAAATATGAAGTCTCTTCTGAAAACCATTAAGTACACCAACCATCAGTGGCAGATCTGCGGAGGCTTGAAGGTCATTGCAGTACTGCTGGCATGAGTTGGGATACACCAAGTACTGCTGTTTCCTGTGTCAGTGGGACAGTAGGGATAGGTCTTCTCACTACAATATAAAGGTCTGGCCCCCCAGGGAAAATCTCTTTTTCGTAGAGAAAAATGTCCAGCATTATCCTCTA
>SEYY01010596.1:112500-115000 GCA_009176605.1 Armadillidium nasatum
TCCACGAAGGTCGATCCATCATCCTGTAAAATGACGATTAAGGTATTGTCGAAGACCTCCACCATAGTGAGCAGGAAAACTATTTAATTCAAACCATGAATTCAACTTCAGGTCTAAAGTTACATTGTCTGATAGATTATTGAAATCATAATTCAAGATGTTGAGAAACGTCTCTATTGTTCAAACGCAGTGAAATTCATTCTGAAAACTATGCTGTCGAATTGCATGTGGATTTTCATTAGCACATACATTGATTATTCCTTTGGTTAAAATACATTAATCTTATAATACCTTTTCTTTACGTAAAGTGCTCTTCAATTTTAGCTTGATCTAAAAACCATTCACAAAATATTCTTCTGCGTACACCATCATTTGGGAATAAATTCTGAAAACTTTGATATTGAATTGGATGTTGCCTATCTGCTGAAAGGGTCTTCCAAACAACCGTAGACGAAATTTCCAATTCATGAATAGCTCTTCGTACACATGTTGATGGAGTTTGATTGGAATGCCCCAATATAGTAGTGTTCATTCGTGGTTCATTATGTAATGGAGGCCTTACTCCATTATTGAGTGATATCATATTACACAAACAGGTTTCCCATAACCTTTGAAATGTTGATTAAATGTCTTTTTGGTTTGCCAGTCTTCTGTTGGGAAATCTTGCTGCATATTCACTTCTTGCAGCATTAGCGTTCCTTTCACAAAATCCGTAAACATAAACTATATTTGCGTACTCATTACTTGCATATATACAACATATTTCATTCCACAAGTATTAAATAAATATGACGGCACAAGATCTGACAGAAAGCTCTAGCTATTACTTATAGGCAACTAACAAAATCTAAAGTATTGTTTTTTTAATCTGTCTTTTCAGTTGTGAAGCTCAAGAAACTCTCTTCCAAATTAATTATTTTACTACAGTCCGTTATGAATGACACAACATATGCACAATGTTTTTCATTCATCCTTTCACTTCTGTGCATACTAAATGCATAGGTTCCAGAAAATGAGTAGTGTACAATATTATTTTGGTATATTTATTAAAACCGTACTCCAGAATTAAACGAGAAAATCTGTGAAACAAATAGCAACAATTAATGTAATTCTTTTTAGTTCAACATACGAGTAGCTTCTCGGATTTATAATATTACAATGCTTTGGTGTCTCCAGAGTTCTATATCTCTTAAACGAAGCAACTGCGAAACATAATGTGTGCAGAACGAATATCCAAAATGATTTTCCTTGGCACGGTTGCATACAATCCATATTCTTTCCCTTGAACTAAAACGAATAATACTTTGTTTAACTTCTCTTGTTCTTGTGATATTCGCCGCAGGACACTGCCTTCAGGTATTACCTTCTTATTCAGATACATCTTACCTTTCATCTTCGAGTGTTGAAAAATCTTTTCGTGTGACATTAAAAACTCTTTTCTAATTTGAAAATGGAACAATATTTCTGGTTCCCATTCTTTACATTCTTTCGGGCATTTTGAAAAAAATACCGACTCAAGTATTTCTTCTCTCTCTTACTCTTCTCTAGTTTCTTCCCAAGGACAAACTGCTCTTTTACCTTCTGCTAAAGCTGGACCCTTCAACTATCAACACTCAGAACACGAAATCTAAGATGTTAAACGTCCTGAGGCACCTTCAGAATTTATCCACACTATCTTATTTACTCCGTCTGTATAGGGGAGTTATATTAATCCTTGTATGAAGTATAATTTGGGTATCTTTGGTGACTTCACTCATGCAGGCCTTTCTGAAAAGTTTTAATTGGAACACTTTTTTGGGTATAAACTCTCCTGATCTCACTGACCTTCCCCAATATCTTTTTTCTGTCATCAAACTGTTAGGTCATTCTCTTCATAGACAAACATTTTTACATTAGACACCGCTCTTCCAAAGTCTCTAATCGCATACCTACTTCCACTGATGAGAATTTGCGCAACTTGGCAATCTACTGAACATCATTCTTCCTCTGCCCAATTATCTCGCCCCAGAACCGATCTGACCGTTTTTACGACACAGATAATATGATGCAGAATCGGATTCTTCCATATTATGTATTAAATTATATATAACACTATCCCATGCCTCGCATTATATTTTTCAAAACTTATTTTAATGAATTTCAATGGAATATTACGTTTAAAGAGTTTTAAATTTCACTTAAAATTTTTGATTGTCAATTACCTAAAATATTGGAACGACACAGATAATATGATGCAGGAATCTGATTCTTTTCCATATTATGATGTTAAATTATATAATCATACTAAAATATTATATTTTTCAATATTTATAATTTTCAATGAATTTCAATGGAATTTTTCGTTTAAATTTTTTTTTCACTTAACATTTTTGATTGTCAATTACTAAAAAATTGGAACGACACATAATAATAATGATGCAAGGAATCTGATTCTTTTACATATTATGATGTTAAATTACATAATAACACTATCCACTACCTCACATTATATATTTTCAAA
>SEYY01010596.1:127500-130000 GCA_009176605.1 Armadillidium nasatum
TTAATAAAGTTGAAATACTCATTTGTATTAAAGTATTTAATTTGTTTTAAATTTTTTAATAATTTTAATTTATTAACTTCTAAACTAATAACATTTTTATCAATTAAATGTAATTAATTTTATTTTGTTAATAAAAATTAAAGCTTTAAAGTTTTGAAGAATATATATATATATATATATATATATATATATATATATATATATATATATATATATATATATATATATATATATATATATATATATATATATATATATATATATATATATATATATATATATATATACTAATATTTGAGAACTGTTTAGGGTGAGTAAAAATCAAAGTCTGACATGTCAAGACACGCAACATTTAACTTTATGCAAATTAAAGTAAGTAGAGAATATATGGAAAAAGGAAGAGTGTTCCAGACTTCATCAGTACAAAAAAATTAAAGAATAAGTAAAGTGGTTATGTCTGGCTTCAAAGATCTAATGAGAGAAAGGATATGATTGTTTTGAAAGATCGGTCCAACTAGTTCTCCTCAATGGAGTTGTGTATGCGATTTGAGAGTTCGAAGAACAGTGTCTTTTGTAGTAGGAAATGAAACAGTCACGAATGCGTAACTGGAATCGGAATCTTGACACGGATGTGAAAATATTTGTAATATATAATAAAGGGGTGATTGGTGCGTACTCCATACAATACGGATGACACACTAATAATGCTTCTATTTTCTCTTGGTAGCTCCAACCTCTTCACCTAAGATTTAAATTCATTAATCACACTCTCATATATATATATATATATATATATATATATATATATATATATATATATATATATATATATATATATATATATATATATATATATATATATCACTATCCAACTAGGTAGGCTGACGCCTGTCGAGTACGAGTACTATTCATCCAGTATCTTTTCCATGCATTTCTGTCCTCAAACATATTCGGTTCTCTTCCACCTCATTCCACCTCTTCCAGTGTCTTGCTCCCTCTTTATATGGCCTCTGCTACCCCTTTCTTTAATCTCTTTCTCGGTCTTTCTGTAGGTATCCTTCCCTCTGGTCTCCATTTCAATATTTCTCTCAACCTCTCTACCTACTCTTCCTCTTTACGTGTCCAAACCATCTCAACTGTTTTATTTCCACGAACTCCAAAATTGACTCCTCTCCTAGTTTCTCCTTCACAAGCTCACTCCTTATCCACTCCACTGATGACTCTGAGTACTCTCATTTCTGCGGCTTTTATTCTGCACTTATGCATTGTATTCAGTGTCCAACATTCCGAAACGTACAACAATATTGTTCTCAGTATTGTTTTATATATTATGACTTTCACCTCTGTTCTTATCCTTCTCTCCTTAGGATCAGATATAACATTCTCACATTCTTTGAGAACTTCCTATTCTCTCCTTCAACTTGTCCTATAGTCTCTCTTTTTCGGAGAATATCACGCCCAAATATTTAAAACTTATTCGACTGTTTATGTTTAGTCTCCTATATCTTCTATCTTGCCTGTTATTACCATTACTTCTGTTTTATCTCTGTTTTTCCTCATACTCATTGAGTTCAGGACATCATTCTACCTATTCACAGCTTCCTGCAGATCCATAACTGCAGCGTCATCCTCATATACTGATGAGTGTTCTTTATTCTTCCTTATGCACATCCTTTTAAGACTGTTGTCCAGGTACAAGTGCGAAGAGCAATGGGGACATTTCACTCCAAACCATTTCTCCCTTCCTCCTACCACCTCTGACTATTGTTATAAGTATTTCATATATGCCCTTAATAGATGTTATTAATTTTCCCGGTATGTTATAGAATGAGCCTTAAATACTCTCCACAGTCTTTCTCTTTTTATCCTATCTAAATCTTTTCCTAATTCTTTGAATGTCCCATAGGCTTATTTAACTCCAGTATACGTTTTTCTCTGTCAGTATCTTCATACAAGATATCAAATCTGTCGTACTTTTCCATGGTCTAACACCGTGATGTCATTTTCCAATTTTATCTTCAACCTTCATCCTCAATCTTCTCTCTAACATCCTCTCTTGTATCTACACACTCCTATTAGGAACACTATTCCTACAATCTTCATAACCTCCCTTCTTATGAATTGGACAGATTACTGCTTTCCTCTTTTTCGCTGATATATATATATATATATATATATATATATATATATATATATATATATATATATATATATATATATATATATATATATATATATATATATATAAGAAATGTAAAATTAATGATAGCTATAAAATTAGAAGATAATTCAAACCCACGAATTTGGTAAGAAATATGTAATTCAATATTGAGATTTCATTTTTAAGTTTAGAAATATTCTATTTTAAAATATGCAAGTTTTTTTTAAATTTTTTTTTTTTTTTTTTAAGTAAAGGAAAAAAAAAAGAATAAATTTGGGAAAGTATTTTCAATATTGTGGGTCAAAGGTTACATAATTTAATATAATAAAGGGCTACCGC
>SEYY01010596.1:132500-137500 GCA_009176605.1 Armadillidium nasatum
AGATAGATAGATAGATAGATAGATAGATAGATAGATAGACAGATAAATATATATATATATATATATATATATATATATATATATATATATATATATATATATATATATATATATATATATATATATATATATATATATATATATATATATATATATATATATATATATATATATATATATATATATATATATATATATATATATATATATATATATATATAGTATATATATATATATATATATATATATATATATATATATATATATATATATATATATATATAATAGATATAGATAAATAGATAAATATAAATAAATAGATAGATATATAGATAAATAGATGGACATAAAAAATTAACAGAGATAAATGACAGACATATAGAAAAATAGGTAAATAGATAGAGATGATAAATCAAAAGGGATAAATGATTAATATTTGGATAGATAGATAGAGATGAAGATAAGATAAATAGAAAGAGATGAAGGGAAATTAACTAATAAATTAATAAATTAGTAAAAAGTATCTAGAAAATAACTAGGAGAAAATAGTTTTTAAATTAAAACTTAGTAATATCCAAAAATTCCAAATGCAAGATTATCGTAAAATAGAAAAAAAAAAATCTTTTTTTTTATAAAGAAAGCGAAAGTTGTTGTTGTTGTTGTTGTTGTTGTTGTTGTTGTTGTTTTTGTATGCTGTTATTGTTATTTGTTCTTTTTGAATCTTTTCTTAGTGTCTATTGTTAGTGGAGCTAATTGTCAGATTTTAAGCCGAAGTTGAAAATAAGAAGTTAGAATTAAATTTAAAACTTAAAAATATGTAGTTTTTCAAATCTGGAATTCTAAAAATTAAAAGGAATCTACTTAACGAATAGTGAGACAATTCCTATGAATGAAGCCACCCACGACCGCCCTTTTTCTTGGAGAGCCTAATCCCTAATTCCCATGAATGAAGCCTCCCCGACCGCCTTTTCCCTTAGAGGGTTTCCTCCCTAATTCCCATGAACAAAGCCATCCCCGACCACCCTTTTTCTTGGAGAGCCTAATCCCTAATTCTCATGAATGAAGCCTCCCCGACCGCCTTTTTGCTTAAAGAATTTAATCCCTAATTCCCATGAATGAAGCCTCCCCCGACCGCCCTTTTTCCATTGAGGGTTCACTCCCTAATTCCCATGAACAAAGCCTCCCCCTTTCACCCATTTTCCTTGGAGGGTCTACTTCCTATTTCTAATGAATTAAGCCTCCTCCGACCTCCCTTTTTCATTGAGGGTCTACTTCCTAATTCCCTTGAACAAAGCATCCCCCGACAGCCCTTTTTCCTTGGAAGGTCCGCTTCCTAATTCCCATTAATAAAGTCTTACCAGACCGCCCTTTTTCATTGAGGGGTCTACTTCCTAATTTCCTTGAACGAAGCCTCCCCGACAGCCATTTTTCCTTGGAGGGTTTACTTCCTAATTCCCATGAATGAAGCCTCCCCCGATCACCTTTTTTCCTTGGAGTGTCAACTCCCTGCTGCTGTTTTAATCATGTTCTTACCTATTATTTGTAATCTAAGCAAATGTTCTTGGGCAATTTATGTCGTGAGAATGTTTCGTGCTTCAATAAAAACTTTTGGTTTTAGAATTAATAATAAATATTACTTAAAGCAATAAAGCATTTACTCTAACAAAAAAAAAAAAAATTACTTTACCTTCCTTTACATTTATCTCTAATAAAACTGATAAAATGCACCATATTTTTAGCATTTTTCTTGCTATTGTTGTTGTTGCTCTTCGTTTCTTTTTTTTTTCTTCTCCTTCTTCTTCTCTTCCTAATTCTTTTTCTTCTTCTTCTTCTTCTTCTTCTTCTTCTCCTTCCTAATTCTTCTTCTTCTTCTTCTTCTTCTTCTTCTTCTTCTTCTTCTTCTTCTTCTTCTTCTTCTTCTTCTTCTTCTTCTTCTTCTTCTTCTTCTTCTTCTCTTTCTAATAAGCTCTCCTTCCCGTAGCAATCATAGTGGAAATACATTCACTTTTAAACCATATTTATCTCCTTTGGTCGTCAACGCCAAAGGCCGCGTATTTTCCGGCTTTTGTAGCTGAATTTAAATCATTATTTTTCGTATCGGTTTCGTCGTCGCATGAGTTGGACACGATCAAGTATCAAAAATTCAAGAATTTAACCTCAAGTCTATAAGTTATTTTCAACAAGCTCTTATTTAGGTGTAACATTTTCAATGACCTTCAAGCACACACACACACACACACACACACACACACACACACACACACACACTCACATTGATTGCTTTCAAGTTATTTTGATTAATGAGAAATAATGAACTAATTGAATGACATTATCGTACCATTGGAAAGTACTTGTATTACTTAGCATTAAAATAACTAATTTATTCCACGTTCTTCTGTATTATGAAATAGTTGCAGTAACGTCAGAAATAATTGAAAATATATCATCATAGTTATTATTATTATTATTATTTATTATTATTATTATTATTATTATTATTTTTTTTTTTTTTTTTTTTTTTTTTTTTTTTTTTTTTTTTATTATTATTATTATTATTATGTATATTATTATTATTATGATTATTATTATTATTATTATTATTATTATATTAGTAGTAGTAGTAGTATTAGTATAGTTAGTATTATAGGACCTACTACATATTGTAAATTACAGTGTACGTTCAATGAATAAAAAATTTTGAATTTGAATTTTCAATTATTAATTATTATTATTATTATTATTATTATTATTATTATTATTATTATTATTATTATTATTATTGTAATTATCACTTTCATTTTTCATGCTAAGTGGAAAGGCTCTGAAATGATAATCGCAAGGTTGATCGATGTTTTCATGGGTCTTTAAAATTGGGTCAGGACAAGAGTGTTGATACCCTAATGCCTGAAGGTACTGTAGGCCAGATGAATGTATCCTTTTTAGCTGAAGGTGCAACGCTGGTACACTGCAAAAATTGTCCTAACGAATCGTTGGGACAAGTGTCAAAAATATTACAAATTTTTTCAGTTATTTTCTAGTTTGAAAATAAATCTGTGAAGTGACTTTCTTATGCTTAACATGTCTTTTCTCTATCGAAAATTTTACTATGACAATTTTTTGCCACTTGTCCCAACGATTCGTTAGGACAATTTCTGCAGTGTAAGGATATCAGAGGGAGATGTGCGTGAGGTATCTTCTGAATTTAAAAGATTTTGACAAAAGAGACTTAAAACAAAAATTACTATAATTATTTAAAAGTTTTAAAGTATTAATTATTGTAATAGAGGAAAATAATAATGAAGATTAAATGGCGAAAAGAAGGCAAGACGAAATTAATAGAACAAAAGACCATGACCATTTTTATTTTATTATTTATTTTATTTTTTTTTAGACATCACCACCGTTCACGGGCAGAGCCCTATTCAATTTGTCTAGAGCTATACAATAGAACATATGAAAGGTTGAAATGTGACATCGATCATGGGATTAAAAAAACAGGAAATTATTAACTCCTACTCAGAAATCAGAAATTGTCATTACTATTATTTTAGTGCATTTTTAGTACATTTCAGTGTATTTTAAGGCAAACTGTTTTTGTACTGATTGAATACGGAGAAAAAAGACTGAAGTTGGATAGCACGAAAAGCTTATGAGACTTTTGTGAAATGAATAAAAGATCATAGTCAAAAACACCAAGAAAATTGTTAAGAAAAACTAAAAGTACTTTTACAAGTAGTTGTAACAGTAAGTGGGGTAAGGGAATGGGTATAAACACACACTTTGGATGAATGAGGTGAGAGTGGATAAAAATGTTCATGCAGGTCATAGGTCATAGGTTGAATGGATTGCTTGATTCAGAAGACGAATTTTAAGTTCCTTTATTTGATGGAATTCAATTAAAGGCCTGCTTTTATCTTCTAGGCTTGTGGTAAGCAACCAAGGAGGAAATATCTACCAGTCTTCCTTAAAGTGGTTGGTTAATTTAAAAGAATGAGCTGACAAGAGGAAACGCAAGTAGATGATCCATAAGTATAGAAAAGAGTAGTTCTTATTAAGAAAACTAAATTTAATTTATTAATTAATTAATTCATAATAACAACAAATAATAATAATAATTATAATAATAATACAGTAATAATAATAATAATAATAATAATAATAATAATAATAATAATAATAAATAATAATAATAATAATAATAATAATAATAATAATAATAATAATAATAATAATAATAATAATAATAATAATAATAATAAATAATAATAATAATAATAATATAATAATAACTATAATAAAAATAATTAATAATAATAATAATAATAATAATAATAAAATTCAAATTCTTTTTTAGAATTTTAATTTCAAATTACAAATATATTAATAAATAAATTAAAAATATAAATAAATAAATAAACAATTGTAATAAGATTATTATTCATAATTTAAATAATAATTTATCATCTTTGTTCCTATAAAATATTTCAACCTTGAAATTTTTTGAAAATAATACTAAATTATTATTTTTAAAACTTAAAAAAGAACCCTATATCCTCTCCAGCCCCTCCCCCCTTCTTCCTTTCCACCCCATCCCCTCCATCCTCTCCAACCCTAATTTCTCCTAAGTAGATAATTTATAATGTATTATATTAATTATGCATGCAAGCACATGCACACAAAATAATCTACATATATTCAAACAATATATATATATATATATATATATATATATATATATATATATATATATATATATATATATATATATATATATATATATAATATATATATATATATATTATATATATATATATATATAATATATATATATATATATATATATATATATATATATATATATATATATATATATATATATATATATATATATATATATATATATATATATATATATATATATATATATATATATATATATATATATATATATATATATATATATATATATATATATATATATATATATATATATATATATA
>SEYY01010597.1:2500-5000 GCA_009176605.1 Armadillidium nasatum
TATCGCCACTCTCTCAACTCAACAGAATACATATTTTCAAAACTGTTCATCACATTTTAAATCAGAATATTACTGTCGCTTTGTTGACGATACCTGTGTCTTATTCAACAAAAAGAGAACATACCAAACTGTTTCCTGATTTTATTAATTCCTTTCACCCAAATATTAGATTCACTTTGGAAACCGAAAAGAATTCTTTACAATTTTTAGAAGCACTTGAAATACGGAATGGAATTTTAGATTTGAGACTTCAGTTCACCGGAAGAAAGTTTTCACTGGTATGGGTATAAACTTTTACAGCTTATTTTAATTTTAAAGTTAATTCCTGTAAAACTCTTATAAATAGAATTTTTAAATTGAGTTCAAATTGGAAACTCTTTTCCAAAGAGGTCGAATTTTTAAATGAATATTTTAAGAAAAACCATTATCCAATAGATATGTTTTATAAATTGGTCAGTCATTATTTAAATAATATTTTTAAACTAAAAAATCCAGTATTCATGGTTCCAAAACAAGAAAAATATATAGTTTTCCCATTTTTAGATGAACAAAGTCATACTTTTAATTTGAATTTAGGCTGGAGTTTGAGTAAGTTTTACCCTTTTATACATTTTCATATTGTTTTTAAGAACAGTTTTAATATTGTATCCTTATTTCATATTAAGGACATCAAGCCGATTCCTTTGCGTTCCAGTGATAATTATATGTATTCTTGTTCCAGATGTAATCTGGGAACATACGTAGAGACAACCAAACGACGTAGGAAGATACGTATGGGTGAGCATAGAGGTGTTAGTTACCGCACAGCTGATAAACTATTGATGCCTGAATCTTCAGCAATCCGAAATCATTTTTCTTTATGCGGTATTAATATTACCTACGATAACTTCAAAGTTCTCTCATAAACTACAGAAGAAAAATCTCTTTGGATATTGGATATCTCTAGATACCTCAATCCTCCAATTCTCCATTGAACAAGGACAGCCAGTCGGCACCTTTTATTTATGTTTTATTACTATTGTTATTATTTTTGGGGCTTTATCCTATTATTATTATTTTTATTATTATTGCTATTATTATTATTATTATTATTATTATTATTATTATTATTATGAATCCAACATACTTGATCCTTTAATAACTTCTAATCCTTCCCCTTATTCTGTTAAACTCTTTCCTCCATTGGGTTCATCCGATCGCCTTCTTATCACTGTATTCTGTTCTGTCTCTTCAAGTCTTCCTCAAGAACGGCCCCCAACTTCGGCGAGGAGACGTTTCTGGCATTAAGGTGCCAGTAACTGGTCTGACTTGCGGTTGTACTTTTCTGATTTCACATGGAATGTTTACTGCTTTCGTGGGAGGGGTCCCTCGGAATGTGCAGGGCGCATTACTGAGGTGATTCTCTCTGGCATGGAGGCGTACATTCCATATTCTTTCCCTTCTACTGAACCTAACAAATCTTGGTTTAACTCTGCTTGTTCTCGTGCTATCCGCCACAGAGGTGCTGCCATCAGGGATTACCGTCGTCTTCAAACTCCAGAAACTCATGCAACTTATTTTTCACCCTGGAATCGTGCAAAATCTGTTCTTCGTGACAGTAAAAACTCATTTCTCCGTAGAAAATGCAACAATCTTTCTGGTTCTTCTTCTTCATGCACTTTCTGGCATTTTGCAAAAAATGTCAACTCTAATTTGCTTCTTCCTCTTTTCCACCTTTGGCATCTTCCGACGGTACAACTGCCGTTTTACCTTCCTCTAAAGCTGAGCTCTTCGCTCAAACCTTTGCCTCTAATTCAACTTTAAACGATTCCGGAGTTGTTCCTACTCCTTCAAACCCCCTCCAGCTCATTTATGCCTAAAATTTTTATTTCTTCTGAAGACGTCATTTCTTCTCTCTCTGAGCTTAATATTAAGAAGGCGTTCCTCACTGTATTCCTCCTGTGGTTCTCAAAACTCGTGCTTCAGAGCTCGCACCCTGCTTTGGTAAACTATTTTATCTCTGTCTTTCTACTTCAACCTTCCCTTCTTGTTGGAAACGTTCGCTCATTCAGCCTGTCCCAAAGAAGGGGGACCCCTTTCAACCCTCTAACTATCGTCTTATTTAACTTCCGTTCTTTCTAAAGTTTTCGAATCTATCCTTAACAGGAAGATTTGGAAGCACCTCAATTCTTCTAATCTTATATCTGATCGCCAGTATGGCTTTCGTAAGAAACGCTCTAATGGTGATCTTCTTTCCCTTCTGTCTGACTCTTGGTCTTTCGCGCTTCGGCATTTCGGTGAATCTTTTGCTGTGGTCCTGGACATATTGAAAGCTTTCGATATAGTCTGGCACAAAGCTTTGATTTCCAAACTTCCCTCTTTCGGTATGTTTCCTTCTCTCTGTGGCCTTCACTCTGATTTCCTTTCTGGTCGTTCTATAGCGGCTGTTGTAGACGGCCACCGTTCATCCTTTAGATCTATTAATAGTGGTGTTCCTCAAGGTTCTGTCCTATCCCCAACA
>SEYY01010597.1:12500-15000 GCA_009176605.1 Armadillidium nasatum
CTTCTGAAGAGAAATAATATTGACTAAAAATTGACTTTAAATGATGATTCAATGATAGTCAAATTACATCTAGTCTCTCTTAGCAATTATATATAATATATATATATATATATATTATATATATATATATATATATATATAAATATATATATATATATATATATATATATATATATATATATATATATATATATATATATATATATATATAGGGTGTTCGGAAAGTAATTGCTTTTCTTCTCCATAATGAAATATGATTCAACCAACAACGTCAAAACCAAAGTCGAATGGTTGGGAATTGTCTAGAAATATTGTACCATCTCTTCTATCCGGTTGTGTGTCATTCACAGTTATTTCGGTAAATAGCTCCATGGAGGAAAATACTTTATGAAAAACATATTCATCATTACTTGCTGGATGAGTTTCCAAGGAAAAGTATCGGCACAGAAGCAATGAACAGCATTTGTGACGTGTGCCCAGATTCTGTGAGAGCTCGTACATGTCAGGTGTGGTTTAAAAGATTTAAAGTTGGCAATTGTGACAGATCCAGCAAGCCTCTCTCTGGAAGTTCTCATCCTCGTAGGGGTTAATTACCAAAATAACTATGAATGACACCCAGCCGGATAGAAGAGATGACATACTATTTCTAGATAATTTTTACCCATTCAACCTTGGTTCTGACGTCGATGATTGAATCATTTTGCTGGAAAAAAAAAACTCTCCGAACATTCTATACGCATTTTCTGGTGGTCAAAGGACGAAGATATACCAGAAAACTGTGTAAGTCGAGATAATTTGGCAAAATAAGTGAAAGGAGTGTATCCCAAACTTTACCAACGGAGTACATGTAAGACTGAACATAGCTATTATGTCTGTGGTCAGAGATTTGAATAGCAAAAGGATGAGAATGTGTACAAAGGCGTGCTAGGCAAGCCTTTCTCAATGGAGGAGGTTTGTGAATGTAGAGTAAAAAGAGCAGTATCCTCTTTAATATCGTTAATATAAAAGAGAGTGATTCAACAGTTTGACGGGCAGAAAGAGACTGGAGAGGGTTACACAGAGGAAAGTAATGTTTAAGGCAATAAAAAAAAAAAAAAAAACAATTGGATCCTACCTTTTGAAGGAGAGCTGCGTGAATGAAATCATCCCAGACGTGTCAATTATACTCTGAACAGTAATGAAAATGCACCCATACATAGAACAAGCAACTGGAATGGCGTGTAGAAATTCAGAAGGAGCTTCAGAACACCCAACCTTCCCGAGGCTTGTTTAGGAAGAGAAATAATGTAATCTTTCTGAGAAAGATCACGAGAGAAAGTAACACCAAAAGTACTAAGGGCAGAAGAAGGGTCGAGTTTTGTTTTTGTGTTATATTATAATTGTGTAGAAGATAATGTCGAAAAGTATGATAAGAAAATGAGTTTTTTAGATATTACAGACAAATATCTTTTCTCTTCCACAATCAAAAATTCGAGAAAGTTCAGAATTAATTGTTCCAAGACAACTCTTCTATCGTTACTTAATTGTTTGTTGGGTGCGGTGGGACGTCTTTCAAAATAAGCTTAGGATATGTACAGCTCTACAGGAAAAGATTCACCAAAGAGCAAAAGACCAAAATTAAGAGAGAAGGAAACAACACCACCAGTCTAAGGTTCCTTACGAAAGATTAAAGATAAAATTAGAAGAACTGAAGTATTCTCAAATTTTCAAGATAAAAATAAATTCGAAAACTGTAGAAACAACAGAATATATATATACATATATATATATATATAATATATATATATATATATATATATATATTATATATATTATATATATATATATATATATATATATATATATATATATATATATATATATATATAGTGATGTATGTGACATCCGCATCCGCAATTCATGATTTTGCAATATCAGCATCCGCAATTATTAAATGCGGATGTATAAAACTTGGAAAGTTATTCATTTGTCGTCTAATGTTTGACTAATTTTTGGATTGCATGAATAAGGAAATAATTATTTTTCATATATATATATATATATATATATATATATTATATATTATATATATATATATATATATATATATATATATATATATATATATATTATATATATAAAATCTTCCTTTCCTCCTCTTATTCGCTCTGATGGTTCTGTTGATAACACTCCAACTGAAAAGACTATTCTCTTCAGCCTCCTATTCTCATCTAATTCAACCCTGAACGACTCCGGCAATCCTCCTCCTACTTCTTCTCCTCTCAGATGTTCCATGCCATTACCGGTGATTATATTTGATCAGATGCATTGGCTTCTTAAATCTATGAAAGTTAGGAAGGAAATTAGCCCGGATGGCATTCCTCCCCGAGTTTTAAGTGAGTGTGCTTCTGACCTGAATCCGTCACTTGTTCAACTTTTCTCTCTATCCCTCAATCTTAGTTCTTTCCTTGTGTTGAAGGTGAGCATTATTCAACCTATTCAGAAGAAAGATAGCCGCTCT